>CM077514.1:3707198-3954198 GCA_039654745.1 Houttuynia cordata | reverse complement strand
TTTTCAAAACTATTTATTTGTTCGTGTGCTACTACATTTATTTTGGATTTTCCTTGCAGTTATATCTAATTTAAATTTTTAAAACTATTTATTTGTTAGTGTGCTTTTGTGAACAGCTCTACGACGTATAATATGGGACTTCTTTTGATTGAGAAGTAAGAATGGATGGTGAAGTATGAGAAGCGCATGCAGCATCTGGATGAAGGCTAGGAGATAGTTAAACGTGACCAAGCTACTTATTTAATTGCCTTTTCTGAAGGTAAAAAATGAGAGGAGAATTTGAGGAGAGCTTTGTGTTGAGAAGCAATGTGTGGCAGATGCAAGTTGTCTCTCCATTTGTTATCTGATTCCGACCCGACCCGACATTGACCCGGATCGGGTCCTATATCGGGTTCTATTTCAGGTCGGGTTTGGCTTTAAAATACCCAAGAACCGAGATACCCGAGATCAGGGGCGGACCTACGTGTAACCCATGGGTGTCAGATGAACCCCATGGGTTTCATCCATTTCAGTATTTTACTCTTACCAGGTATTACTCTCCTTGTTTTGCCTTCTCACTTGACTGTGAGCTGTAGTGGTGTTTAAATTCATCATTTTCAGGTCTTCTCTCATAGAGTCAACCATTGTTTTTGGCCTTTGTGTTTGCCTCTTAAAATCCTCGGAAGTTGTAGTTGATGTCTTGACTGGTTACAGCTCTGGTCTCCACCACATCAACAGCTTCGAAACCGTCTTGCTTATTGGGGCCACCTTGTGCTCTCTCTAAACTGATTGTTTGATTGATGCAGATTCTTATGATTTCTTGTCATTTGAAAATGACACAGACAAAGATGCCTTTTTCCATCGCGAATTCCACAACTAATAAAATTACCATCTAAGTTAAAAGTTGTATAGTGTGTTTAGCGCCGATTCCAGCAGGTTTATGTTGACCAACCTTTTCTGGAAGATACTGTTTGTCCTTCGCGGATAATTTTGAGAGTGGTACAACTACATTTATTTTGGATTTTCCTTGCAGCTATATCTAATTTAAATTTTTTAGTATGTATAACTATTTATTTGTTTCTTGCTTTTGTGAACAGCTCTACGACGACCAATATAATATGGGACTTCTTTTGATTGAGAAGTAAGAATGGATGGTGAAGTTTGAGAAGCACATGCAGCATCTGGATGAAGGCCAGGAGAGTTTAAACGTGACCAAGCTTCTTATTTAATTGCCTTTTCTAAAGGTGAAAAATGAGAGGAGAATTTGAGGAGTGTTGAGAAACAATGTATGGTAGATGCAAGTTGTCTCTCCATTTGTTATCTGATTCCGACCCGACTCGACATTGACCCGGATCGGGTCGGGTCCTATCTCGGGTAGGGTTCGGGTTCTATCTCGGGTTGGGTTTGGCTTTAAAATATCCAAGAACCAGGGATTTAAATGGTATATTTCCGGTATCTCAGTTCTTGGGTATTTTTAAGCCAAATTTGACCCGAGATAGAATTGGATTTTTAAATCTTGGAACTGGATATAGGACCCGACCCAATCCGTTGGGTCGGGTCCGTGTTTTTGGTGGAGCCCTACTTGATTGGCGTAGTGTGATGGAAATCATGCAGCTTGATGCATATGGGCTGTGTGTAGGGGTGTAAACGAGCCGAGCTGAGTCGAGCTTGGGCATGGCTCAGCTCGAGCTCGAAATTTCACAATCGAACTCGAGCTCGGCTCGGCTCGTTTCCAGCTCGGACCCTCTAGGCTCGAGCTTGGCTCATTCAGAAATCTGGAGCTCGGCTCGAGCTCGAGCTCGAGTGCCTTATACAAGAAACCTCGGCTCAAGCTCGAGTTGGCTCGTGAGGTACAAACTCCCGACGCATCATCGGCCGACGGTCGGACGTACCGCCGACGGCGGAGGACTGCCCACTCGTCGGCCTCGCCAGAAAAAAAAAATAATTTTTTTGGATGGCAGAACCTCACCTGACACCTCCGCTCTGCGCCGCTGCCCGCCGTCGCCTCGCTCCTCGCCGCCGCCTCCAGTGCCCCATCCTTCCTTTGTTCCTGGCCGCCGTCGCGGCCCCCCCCTCCCCTCACCAGCACCACCCCCCCTCGCCAGTCCCGTCGAGACCCCCCGGAAGACCAGTCGTCGCCCCCCTTTCTCCTCGCATGCCACACCCCCCTGCGACTGCTCAGTCTCCGCCCCCTTTCCCCTCCCCCTCGCGTGCCCCCTCGGCAGCTCAGTCGCCGACCCCCTTTCCCCTCCCCTTCACGTGCCACACCCCCCCCCCCACGGCTCAATCGCCGCCCCCCCCTTTCCCCTCCTCCCCCTCGCGTGCCACACCCACCCCCCCCGGCGGCTCAGTCGCAACCCCCCTTTTCCCCTCCCCCTTGCGTGCCCCCCCCCCTCGCGTGCCAGCACACCCCCCCTGCCCTTTGGGAGTTTTCAATGCCACATGGACCGAAGCCCATGTGGGCCCCATGCCCAATTCCAACGCCCATGCCCAGACGGGCATTGGTCTTTTATGGTGTGTTTGTTTACTGAAAGATGAAAAATCGTCAAGGTGAAAGAAGTGCCAAAACTTTTACAAAAAGTGAAATATGTTTGGATAATTTTAAATAAACACACCCTATGTACATTTTAGGCCTGAAAAATTTTCACACTAAGTTGTAAAAGTCACTTCTTTCACCTTGACGATTTTTCATCTTTCAGCAATCCGGTGTTGAAAATGGGACAGATGGACTTCTTTTTCTCTATTTTTTTACATCACCTCAGCAATCAGTCAACCCGGGTTGACCCCTGGTTGGACTTATCCGACAAGAATTTTGAGTCATCGGTCCGGTTTTTAAATCATTACTGAAGCCTAGACTAAACAGTGGAGCTTTGTAATCTGACAATCTCTCATAAATGGCAGACTTTTCTATACCACTCACTTGCTCTCTGGTGTTTTTTTGTGCTTTAGTCGAGGATCTTTCAAATATATTGCGTGATATCAGATGGACAACATAGACATGTGATATGAGCCCAACATATGTACGACTCAAATACTTGACAGTCTTATGCTACAATCCCTCCACCTTCCTCAAGGAGGAATTTTTTAATTTTCTTTTAAACCTGTAGATTGCTGGCTAAAATGAGTAAGGTGGATCGGAGATGAATTATTTTAAAACAAAATAGCTAATAATGAAATAACAGTGATCATTTCTTACTTAATTCACGAGTCTGCAACCATAAAAGCTAATTACCAAAGGTGTCAATCCTAGAGAGAGCCCCTAAACTAAATCGAGTGAGAGAAAACATGAACTCTTTCTCTTCTCTTTGCAACATTCCAGAATTAGATGGCAGAGAGGAGGTTGACTCAACCTCCAAAACTTCAAAATTTCAAATAGCTCGACTTCAAAATTTCAAATAGAAGGCACAAATTGTCTTGATAAGGGCACTTAATTAATGACGAAATAGTAAAATAATCTAATTATCTCCAGTTATTCCACGTTTCTGATAAATGGTTCTAAGCGCATATTGAGCCTAGAGCCTTTGTATTTCTCTTCAAAAACTTCGCACATACTAATATATCTATTTTATATTTGTATATATATAACATAACGAGCCGAGCTCGAGCCGGCTCGCGAGCCAGCTCGCGAGCTTATTCGAGCCGAATTTAAACAAGCCGAGCCGAGTCGAGTATCACTGGGCTCGGGCTCGGCTCATATTGGGACGAGCCCGAGCCGAGCTGAGCCGAGCTGAGCCAAAAAAGCTCGCGAGCCGGCTCGGCTCGTTTACACCCTTAGCTGTGTGGCTACGTGGGGCATGTATACACAGGGCTTCACAAATTACTACGAATTCTTAAAGCCTTTCCCAATCTAGATGTCCATGTTATTTGAGGCAACACTGGTCGTGAAGGGCTGCACAATCAACAGAAATTATAACTTCAACCTTTGGAAATATCTTTTGTACCATATTAGTTGTCTAGATTGGAAACTAATTTTCATTTTGGATTTCTAGTTCACAAAAATTATATATTAAAAATAAGGGATTTAAATAGTATATCTTGGGTATCTCGGTTCTTGGGTAGTTTAAAGCCCAACCTTACCCGATCCGAGATAGAATCGGGTTTTTAAATCTTGGCTTATCCGAGATAGGACCCAACCCGATTCAGGGCAATGTCGGGTTGGGTCCGGGGTGCAGCCCTACTTGCGTGGCGTAGTGCGATAGAAATCACACAGCTTGAAGCACTGGGTTGTTCGGCTATGCGGGGCATGTATTAACAGGGCATCACAAATTATTATGAATTCTTAAAGCTTTTCCTCAATTTGATGTCCATGTAATAGTTAAGGAAGGTATATAGGGCTACACAATCAACATAAATTATAACTTCAACTTTGGAAATATCTTTTGTACTATATTAGTTGTTTGGATTGGAAACTAATTTTCATTTTGGATTTCTAGTTTAGACACTTTTATTGTACGAGGTAGGGAAGCAGTAAACGCATAATGAAAAATCTGTGCTCAGCTCATTGCGATGACATAAAATCATTATCTGACAGCTCGTGTGTATCAGGGTTGGGGGGTAGCATCTTGCCTATAGGGCTACATCTTGGGTCGGGTAGGATCGGGTTTTGCTATACTCGGGGCCTTACCCGAGATAGGACCCGATAACCCTAAACCCGACCATACCCGAGATAGGACTTGAGAATCTTAAATTCGACCCTACCTGAGATGAAACCCGCAATACCCGAGAACCTGAGATAGGAATCGAGATTTTAATAAAATAATTAATATAATTATAAATTTTTTAATAAAATAATTTATATAAATATAATATATCTCGGGTATTTCGGTTGGTATTTTAAAACCAAATCTGATCCGACATGAGATAGAAGTGAGTTTTTAAATCTTGGAACTGACCCTACCCGAGATAGGACCTGACCCGACCCGACCCGACTACTTTCTTGGCGTAGTGCGTTGGAAATCACCAACGCAGGTTGAAGCATATGGGTTGTGCCAGTGTGGCTATGTGGGGTACACACACTGGTCATGAACGTGACATGAGGAAGGTATATAGGGCTACACAATCAATAGAAATTATAACTTCAATTTTGGAAATATCTTTTGTACTATAGTAGTTGTCTGGATTGGAAACTAATTTTCATCTTGGATTTCTAGTTCAGACAATTTTATTGTGGGAGGTAGGGAAGCAGGAAAAACATAATAAAAAAATATGTGCCTAGCTCATTGCGAACTGCCAGCTCGTTTGTATAAGGTGTGGGGGGTAGGTGATTTTAAACCCTCTTGCATGTAGGGCTACATCTTGGGTCGGGTAAGATGGGGTTTTACTATACCCGACCACACCCGAGATAGGACCAGAGAACCCTAAGCCCAACCTTACTCGAGATAAAACCCGCAATACCCAAGAATGACCCTACCCGAGATAGGACCTGAGAATCCTAAACCCGACCCTACTTGAGATAAAACCCGCAATACCTGAAAACCGGAGATAGGAATCGAGATTTTTATTTTATAAAAAATTTATATAAAATAATTTATATAATTATAATAAGAATACAAAAATTATATATTTAGGGATTTAAATGGTATATCTCGATTCATAGGTATTTTAATGCCAAACCCGACCCGAGATAGAACCGGGTTTTTAAATCTTGGAACCGACCCTACCCGAAATAGGACTCGACCTGATCCGGGTCAATGTTGGGTTGGTTCCATCCGGATTGGGGGTTTTTGGTGTAGCCCTACTTGCCTGGCTCATTGCGATGGAAATCACGCAGCTACGTGGGGCGCGTATACATAGGGCTTCACAAATTATTACGAATTCTTAAATCTTTTCCTCAATCTAGATGCCAATGTACACACTGGTCGTGAACGTGATGTATATAGGGCTACACAATCAACAGAAATATCTTTTGTACCATATTAGTTGTCTGGATTGGAAACTAATTTTCATTTTGGATTTCTAATTCAGACAATTTTATTGTGGGAGGTAGGGAAGTAGTAAAAGCATAATAAAAAATATGTGCCCAGCTCGTTGCGAAGACAGAATAGCTCAACTGTTGGGGGGCTGGTCAGGTCAGCCCCCGCCTCAGCCTTGATGCCCTCTTGGGAGGAAGGTGGAGCGAACGCGACATCTTATAAGGGCCATGGCGTCGGCGTGGGTGCATTCACACACACTCGTCCAAGCACAATCAAACAAAAAGACTCATTGCAACTCCAAGCTACGTGAAATCCATGCGAATAGCTCCCACCAGCAGTGGTGTCACCTTTGTGTGACTTTACAACGATGTACGCCTCTGAAGCATTGATTTACGTTAATAGTACGATTTTAATGGAGGAAGAAAGTAGAGAGATATTGAAGAGGTTTTATGGATGGATTTGAGAATGTTTCCATTCCATCTCTGCGTGCCAAGGAATCGACGCTTGTGAAGTGCAATGAATGCTTTATCGTAGAAGTCAATTGAGTGGGTGTGCTTTTGGCTGATCTCATTTATACTTCATCTGTTTCCTACTTTGGTTAAGCAGCATCACTTCACTATCTAATCTCATTTAATGCAAAAAAACTTACCTGAACACACGACGTAAGTGCTAGACGATGAAGCAGGGCTACGCTACGAGAAAAATTGTCAACGGTTTCAAGACTATGGAATTCTACCCTTAATTCTAATAAAGAGACCATATTTATGTCAACAAGATATCACAAGATAGATAGGAAGAATGAAATTCAAATCAAAATCAAGGAGAAAAATCATCATACTTGTCCGGTTCAAATCAAAATCAAGGGGAAAAATCATCCTACTTGTCCGATCGATGTGCTTTTTTGCTTCACCACAATGATCGTCACCTCCCCGATGTGTTGCCGCCCTCTAGCACTCCAAACAATGGATTTTTGGATGTTGAAAGGGGGTGAGAAGGTGCTGATTTGAGGTAGGAGATTACAAGACTTATCAATAAAGATTACGGTGGAATTGACTAAGTTTTAATAACTATCATCTTGAGTTAATCAAGAATGTCTTAGTATTCGAATGAGTCTTTTGTACTCGCCTTGTGGTATTAATTCGATTTGAGCTTCCATTTGGAATCCGAATCTTCAATTCTTATTATCCCAACTTCTGATCGTTGGAGTCTGGACAAGTGTCTCTTAAACGCGGTTGAGTCATATGATGTTCTTATCTAGGGCTATGCATGTGTAACATATCTAGTGTTGTATATCCCAGTTGTACTCCTTTTGTGAGTCAGTTGTTGGAAAATGTGTATTGATTCTAGAGGTTGTGATGCCTCTGTCATGAGAAGTACTATATATATATATTTTTATTTATTTATTTATTTATTATTTCTCCGCAAGAGACCTTGCAAGGATCTCTCCGAGGTGGACTCATAGTATGCTCAGAGAGTTATTGCTAGATCCAGAGTGATCTCCGATATTTTGAAACCAGACGAGGTTTCTGCCCAAAGAGAGGCATGTATGTACATTTTAGGCTAGTGAGGCATTAGAGAAGGTCTAGCAATCTCCGGCCATTGTGTCCGTAAGCACTGATGGTGTCAGTATCCTAGACGCATGGCTGGGTTCCAGTAATAGAACCTCTAGGATAATCTAGTAAGTAGACACTTGCGAGTGGTGATGTCTGAGAGCAGAAATTGGAGCTCATTACACTTTTGATGTTTGGAGTCTTGATGAGTGAAATTCTCTCAAACTTTTGATATTTGGAGTCTTGATGAGTGATGATCTCTCCTTACACTTTCATTGTTTAGAGTCAATGATGAATGATAATTTCTCCTTACATTTTCGATGTTCGGAGTCTTGATGAATTATAATAATCCTCAGGTAAGAAACCTTGATGTTCAGTTAAATTGCTGATGATTACTCTATTGCCATTTGTGAAATCCTATTCCTTTCAATATACTGTGCATCCTACTGGGTATTTCTTCAAAATACTCATGCATCCTCTGATGCAGGTGTGAAAGAGGAATAGACCTAGGCAAGTTGCACTTAAAGGAAAAAGCTTGTAGACTGCAGTTAGAGAGACATAGATCTTTGCTCTATTTGCATTAAACAGTGGTGGTATTAACGACATGTGTGTCGAAAACTTATAATGATTTTTATTGTTGGATATTTTAATGACTTTTATTGTAAGAGTAATTTTAGACTTATGGATTTCTATTTTATAATATTAATTATGGTAATTTCCAAGACTGAGTGGTGTCAATTATACATCATTTCGTGATAGTGTAATTAAATGGATGATTGAGTATTCGGTCATGTTCTAAGTTTCTAACTTTAAGTATACTCGTATAAGAGGACTTTTTCTGCACTCTGACATATTCAAAAATTTTGTGGTGTGACATAATTATTTTATAGTTTATCCTTTCATCAACTACTGTAATTTTTACGTTACTTTCCTGTATCTTCTGTCTTTTGACATCACTTACCCTAGCCGTATTATTGTCATACTTGTACTTGGTTAGTTAGGTTATATTAGCATTTACTTAGTTTCATATCCCAATATTCAGAAGATTCATATTTACAAGGATTCCAAGGTTGTTATCTCACTCATAAATAACAAAGAGTTGAAGGGACCATGGTATATGATCGTTTAAATATAAAACCCTTTCAAGTGCACAAGGCAATTGTACTACGGTGAGTATTGATAAGGGTTGTCGAACCTCAGGGACAGTGAATACTTTACCAAATTTCAAGAGAAAATAGCAGTGTTGATTTTAGACTAAGAAAGCAATGAACTTTAAACTAAACTAAGCTGAGATTTAATCAATATGTGGAATACCAAGGCTTCGAATCCACCACAATAAACTAGTGTAAAGTCTCTCTCTCTTTTTTTAAATAAAGATTTTCAATTGGCTGGTGTATTCCTCTCAGACATACACCTGTCAATTCCGGGGACAGCATAATAGTTTACTAAATTCTTAGCATAGTTAGTTTTAGAGTAGTTTAGTTTAATTTAGATTTATTTTCAGTCGCTTAATTTTGTTCTTCTTCTTTTGCAGGATTAAGAGAGAACGCTGATTTTCGTCATCGTTGGAAGGGCCATCCCTTCCCACTGTTTGCACTCTCTTAACCCTCTTTTAGAGTAAATTTGGGTGCTTGGTGTTTTTCTTTTCTTTGTGGGATTGCATGACGTGCTAGTTGTCGCTATTAGGTTGCTAGTTATCGCTATCTAGGACTGATGCTTGCTAGTTGTCGCTATTAGGATTGCACAGGTTTTGTTTGATTTTTATTGTGCATGCATGGTCGTCGCTCCCTGAACCCCGACCTTGCCTTTGATCCTGATCCTGAGCGCCTATATAGAATCTATAGAACTCCTAGCAAACAAATCCCTGAAATTCATCCAATAGCGGACAACATGAACCTTGGGGGTGGGAATGGCCTAAACCAGAATCCACTAATGCCTCATGCCCGTACCCTGCAAGACTACTACCGTCCCACTGCCTACACCTCCCCATCCTGTATCCTACTTCTTGCTACCGTGGCTAATTTTGAAATTAAGCCAAACATCATCCAGATGCTACCCACATACCATGACCAATTAAATGAGAACCCCTATAGGCACCTACAAAATTTCCTAGAGGTTAACACAACCTTTAAACTTACACTATCTGATGACCAGGTGCGCCTTAGGTTGTTCCCCTTCACCTTAAAAGATAGGGCCAAGGAATGGCTATACTCCCTTGAGCATAACTCTATTTCCACTTGGGAGGAACTTCAAGCTGAATTCCTCCAGAAATACTTTCCTGTGGGGCGGACCAATAAGATCCGCCATGAAATCATCACCTTTACGCAGACACCTAATGAACAATTCCATGAAAGCTGGGAGAGGATAAAATCCTTACTCCGGTCCTGTCCCCACCATGATGTGCCCAAGTGGCAATTAGTACAGAGATTTCATGAGGGTGTGTGCGATCAGCATAAGACCTTAATAGACGCCTCCTGTGGAGGCACATTCATGAAAAAGACACCGGATGATGCTTGGGATCTATTAGAGGACCTGAGCGAAAACTCTCTACACAGTGCCACCCTCTATAGATCGGATGGCCATATGCCTGGCAGGAGTGCCTCAAGGGGAGACATGTATGATGTTAAAGCTACCACGAACCTAGAACACCAAGTGGCATCCCTAACTGAGAGGTTTGACATGTTTTTCTCACATACCCCACCTTGTACCCCAACCTCTCAAGATGCCTGTGCCATCTGTGCCAACCCTATGCACACTATTGTTGACTGCCCCTCAGCCTCCCAGTATCCAGACCTTGTACAGGAGCATGTCAACTTTGCACAAGGATACCCTAGAGCCAATAACCCCTACTCAAATACCTATAATCCGGGGTGGCGAAATCATCCAAATTTTGCCTGGAAACAACCTGACCAGGGACCAGCTTTCAATCCAGCCCTACGACCAGAATTCCAAAGCCGACCCCAGTCTAACCAACCCGCACCGGCTCCCTTTGGCCAATCCAATAGGCGACCTTCCTTAGAAGACCAGATGAGCCAAATGAGCCAAATGCTCCTCTCACACTTAACCGAGATTAAAACTGAACAGAAGGAGACAAGAGCAGAGCTAAGAACCCAGGCCCAGCTTGTCCATTCCCATACATAATCCATTGCCAAAATAGAAACCCAATTAGGACAGCTGGCCCAATCTATGAACCGTCGGGAAGTAGGAACCTTGCCCAGCCAACCACAGCAGAACCCTAGAGGCCAGTTTGTCGTTGAAGGTTCCCATTATCCAAATGAGCAGGTGCAAGCTGTTACTACCCTAAGAAATGGAAAACAAGTTGACAATCAGGTTAGGGACCCAACCATTGCGAGTGAGGACACTCTCCTTGAGAAACAGAACCAACCCACTCCTACTATGCCTGATCCTGTTAGTCTTCCACCACAGAAGGATGTCCCAGCTGAGCCCACCAATGAAACATCTTATATCCCTAGGGCTCCTTTCCCTCAATGCCTCAACTAACCCTCCCCGTTTAGTAAGTCCCACCAACGAATGGAGGAAATGTTAGAGGTGTTCAAGCAGGTTAAGATCAATCTTCCCCTCTTAGATGCCATCAAACAAGTACCTGCCTATGCCAAATTTCTGAAAGACCTGTGTACCCAAAAGAGGAAAACCAAATCCCATGTCACCCAAAAGGTCTTCTTGACCAACCAAGTAAGCTCTTTACTGACCAGTGATATGCCACCTAAATTTAAGGACCCAGGTGTCCCTGTTATATCCATTGTCATAGGTGACCATACCATTAGCCGAGCTCTCTTGGACTTAGGGGCCAGTGTCAACCTTCTCCCTTACTCCGTGTATGAACAACTTGGCTTAGGAGAGTTGCAGCCCACCTCAGTCACTCTTCAATTAGCAGACTGATCCATTCGCAGACCTAGAGGTGTTATAGAAGACGTTCTTATTGGAGTTGACCGGTTCTACTTTCCTGTTGATTTTGTTGTCTTAGACATGGAACCTGTTGCCAACTCCAAATCCCAAATTCTTGTTATCCTTGGCCGCCCTTTCCTAGCCACAGCCGATGCCACCATTAACTGTAGGTCAGGGCTCATGAACGTCTCCTTTGGGAACATGAAAGTTAAATTAAACATTTTTAGTGCTTCCCAACAACCCTCGAGTGAAGCTGAGTGCCTTGTGGTTGACGCCTTAGATGACCTCGTCCAGGAATACCTTCCCTTTGCTGTGCTTAAGGATGCCCTCGAGCACACCCTTTTCTATGACTGGATCGATCAATATGAGGGCATACCTGACCTTGAGGACGTCCATCACCATTTAGTGGCTGCCCTATACCCTGGACATATCCCATGGCGACCCCATCCTGACCCTCTCCCTGTGTCTACCGCCCCACCTCTAAAACCTTCTATCGAAGCCCCACCCACACTTGAACTCAAAACCCTTCCTAGCTCCCTCAAATACGTCTTCCTAGGACCCAACAACACCCTTCCTGTAGTTATCTCATCTAGCCTATCTATTGACCAGGAAGCCCAGTTGTTGGAGATCCTTACCACACACCGGCGAGCTATAGGATGGACAGTAGCCGACCTCCGGGGTATAGACCCCTCTGTGTGCATGCATCGCATAAACCTGGAGGACCAGGCCAAGTCTTCTAGGGAGGGGCAGAGACGGTTGAACCCACACATGAGAGAAGTGGTGATGAAAGAGATAGTGAAACTCTTAGACGCAGGTATCATATACCCTATCTCTGACAGCGAGTGGGTGAGTCCTATCCAAGTTGTCCCTAAGAAATCGGGCATCACGGTGAAACCAAACTCAGAGGGTGAACTTGTGCCAATAAGAGAAACCACGGGCTGGCGGGTATGCATTGATTATAGGAAACTGAACTCCAATACCCGTAAGGATCATTTCCCTCTCCCATTCATTGACCAAATCCTAGAGAAACTAGCGGGCCAAGAGTTTTATTGCTTTTTAGATGGGTACTCAGGATATAATCAAGTGCCAGTTTTTCCAGGGGATCAGGAAAAGACGACTTTTACATGCCCCTTCGGTACATTTGCGTATCGAAGAATGCCTTTCGGTCTTTGTAATGCCCCTGCTACATTTCAGCGATGCATGATGTCCATATTTTTCTACATGATTGATAAATTTTTGGAAGTTTTCATGGACGATTTTTCAGTGTTCGGCACTTGTTTTGATGATTGCTTACACAATCTTACTTTGGTTTTAAAACATTGTGAGGAAACAAATTTAGTGTTAAGTTGGGAAAAGAGCCACTTCATGGTTCAACAGGGGATTGTGCTTGGACATGTTATATCAAAGAGAGGTATAGAGGTTGACAAGGCCAAGGTTGACCTGATTGCTAATTTACCACCACCTACATCAGTTAAGCAAATACGGTCTTTCCTTGGCCATGCAGGGTTTTATCGCCGATTTATCAAAGATTTTAGCAAGATATCACGTCCATTATGTCACCTTCTCGGTCAGGATGTGCAATTTGAATTTGATGAATCATGTAAAGAAGCTTTTACCACATTAAAAACCCTCCTCTCTAGCTCCCCTATCATTAAGCCCCCTGACTATACACTGCCCTTCGAGATAATGTGTGATGCATCAAATTTTGCTGTAGGGGCAGTGTTAGGCCAACACATCAATAAAATTCCTCATGTCATATACTATGCTAGGAAGACACTCACTGATGTTCAATTGAATTATACTACCTCAGAAAAAGAGTTGCTTGCTGTTGTGTTTGCATTAGATAAGTTCAGGTCATATCTCCTGGGGAGTAAGATCATCATCTTCTCTGATCATGCAGCCTTGAGGTACCTTCTTTCCAAGAAGGACGCTAAGCCGAGGCTGATCCGTTGGATTTTACTTCTCCAGGAATTTGACTTTGAAATTAAAGATAAAAAGGGTTCTGAGAATGTCGTGGCTGATCATCTATCTAGAATTCCTATTCCTGATTTGTACAGCCATGACCCTCTAAGAGATTCATTCCCTGATGAGCAGCTCTTTGCTGTCTCCACTACATCTCCACCTTGGTTTGCACATATTGTGAATTATCTTACTGTGGGTCAAATTCCAACCTTTTGGTCTAAACATGACAAAGACTTATTTTTCTCTCGAGTCAAACATTACTATTGGGATGACCCTGACCTATTTAAGATATGTGCTGACCAGGTCATAAGACGATGCGTCCCTGAGAGTGAGTTTCATAGCATCTTATCTTTTTGTCACTCTCAGGCCTGTGGTGGACACTTCGGTGGAAAGAAAACTGCGGCCAAAGTACTTCAAAGCGGTTTTTATTGGCCAACTCTATTTAAAGACGCCCATGCTTATTGTCAATCTTGCGATAGGTGTCAAAAACTAAGAGCTTTGTCTAAGAGGAATATGATGCCCCTACAACCCATATTGATTCTTGAAATGTTTGATGTTTGGGGTATCGATTTTATGGGACCTTTTCTGCCATCTTTTGGTCATACATATATTCTTGTTGCTGTGGATTATGTGTCTAAGTGGATTGAAGCTGTTGCCACTAGGACCAATGATCATAAAGTTGTGCTGGAATTTCTTAAATCTAACATTTTTAGCAGGTTTGGAACTCCTCGCGCTATTATTAGTGACGGTGGTTCTCATTTTTGTAACAGGTCTTTTGAAGCTCTTCTCAAGAAATATTCTGTCACCCACAAGGTTGCAACACCATATCATCCTCAGACGAGTGGCCAAGTGGAGGTTTCAAATCGCCAAATCAAGCAGATTCTTGAAAAGACGGTTCGCCCCGATAGAAAGGATTGGTCCTTGCGACTGAATGATGCATTATGGGCCTACCGGACAGCTTTCAAAACCCCGATTGGTATGTCTCCCTACCGATTGGTATATGGAAAAGCTTGTCATTTACCTGTTGAGTTGGAACATCGAGCGTATTGGGCTATTAAGGCATACAACTTTGATATGGATAAAGTCGGGGAGCAGCGAAAACTCCAACTGAGTGAGTTAGAGGAGATGCGCTTTGATGCATATGAGAATGCCAAACTCTATAAGATGAGGACCAAAGCCATACATGACAAGATGATATTCAGAAAGTCATTTCAGCCTGATCAGAAGGTACTACTTTACAACTCTAGGCTACACATATTTCCTGGGAAGCTCCAATCTCGGTCGTCTGGGCCTTTTATTGTCAAAGAAGTATTTCCACATGGTGCTGTTGAGATTTATAATCCAAAGGATGGGACTACATTCAAAGTCAATGGTCACCGATTGAAACCATATCTCGAGGCTGTGACAGATATTGATGTGATGATTGTTTACTTGGATGATCCGACGATTACAAAATGATCGTGGCCCAGTCTGGCTGAAGACGTTAAACTTAGCGCTTGGTGGGAGGCAACCCACGTATTCAGGTGTATTCTCTCCTTTTCTTCTTCTTATTGTCTTATTTTTAATACCATTTTTATTAGGTTTGGGGGAGAGGATATGTTAAAAAAAAAAAATTCGAAGAACAGTAGATACGATCGATCGTATATATACGATCGATCGCTATCCGATCGACGCCTTATCTTTGCGATCGATCGCCATGGGGTACATCGACACCGTTCATCTTCAATCTAACGGGTACTGTTTCTTGATTTATAAAACGATTGATCGGCTAAAAGCACAATCGATCGCGAGTCGTCTTCTTCGCGCATAAAGCCCGAACGGCCGCGGCGAGAGAAATCTATTTCCGCTCGCCGCCGCCGTTTCCAACCATTGTTTGAGCTTAAACTCTGGCCCCTGAAGGATTTTTGCACGTAGATTCCAGATCCGGTGTCTGTTTCCGGGATTTCCCACTCATTTCATCGCAATCACTCATTTTTCTTCAGGTAAGCCGAAACTTAAAAACACGATTTTTCTTAGTTTCCGGTGGATATTGTTGTGATTAATCTTATGCATTCTCTTTTAATGACTATTGCGATGCTTATGCGTGACTTTCAGCTTTTGATTCTTCAATTTTAGGTGTTTTTAGGATTTGTGTTCTTGCGGTGAACAGTGTTTTCTATTTTTTTTTTTTTTAAAAAAAATTTCGAATCTGATTTTGAATCCCTTTAATGCATACTTCTATATTGATGATTGTGATCTATGTTATGCATGATGATTCCTTTTAATTTCCTAAGTTTTCATAAAATTTTTATTTTTTATTTTTATTTTTTTTATTATTTTTAGGAAATTTATTATTACTTGCAAAAAAAAAAATCCGAAAAATTGTGAAGTGGATCTGTTACTATGTACTTGTTGTGATGTTAAGTATTGCAATTACCTGCTGCATATTCTTGTACCTTGATTGAATTTTCACTATTATCTTTGGTTTTCAGGTACAATGCCTCAGAAATCCGTCACGCACAAACGCCATAGGGGTGAGGCTTCTTCATCACGTCCTGTTCCTTCCACCCCTCCACTTGAACCTGCTGCACCGCCACAGCCCATCCAGTATGAGAGGCAGGTGGTCCTCAACCCGATTATTCCCGATCTTCCAACTCAGCGATGGATTGAGGACAGGGCGGATTGGGTGAACTATTTCACCCATATCGCTGCCAAAAGGCAGAATGCATTCGCAATGGTCCATGAGGACCCGGTTCGTGAATTTTATGCAACTGGCACCATAGAAGACAGTGATGATCCAGAACAGGTGACTATTCAGAGTGTAGTATGTGGTGTTCCTATCCGAGTTCGAGTTGCAGATATTGCCAGTGCTATGGGTTGTGACCGAGGTACGATTCATCACCCTGATTTTAATGGATATCAGTTTCCTCCGTATCGGAATATCACAGGGCGATTGACGGGGTCTGCAGTAGGACTAGGGACCTCTACTTGGCTGGCCGCTATTAGCATGCGATCGGAGTTTCGCTTTATTTTTTTAATTCTACAGCATGATGTATGGTCGGCCCGGAAAGAGAAAGTCGACCGAACCATGGCTAATCTACTCTATGTATTCGGCGATGATACTCGGCGCCATGATCTTGACTTGCCTTCATTCTTCTTTGGCCGGATGAAGCAAATGATGGTGGGCCGTAAAGATGAGAGGATACCCTACCCCTACATTTTAGAGCGAATATTTCTGACTCATGGGGTGCATTTTCCTGAGCATTCTCGTGTATCTCATGGACTGGGGCCCATTGGCGTAGATGCGTATAACCGTATGATGGTCCATACACGACGCGGGTGGCCACGAGCTCCCCGTCTTGAGGATCATGCTGAGATACCTGAGGATGAGCCTGCTCAACCACCATGGGCGACGATGCAGTAGCAGATCAGCGATCTCACTGGCCATGTGCAGGAGATTCGACAGTTTCAGCAGGTGCTTATGGACTCCCAGCATGATATTACAGAACGCCTCGACTCCATAGTCGATTTTCTTCATGCATGGCGTTTTTCTCCAGGCGATGGTGCAGACGGCGATGACCAGGACTCTTAGTCCGCTCTTTCTCTGGTGTTTTCCTTCCTCCTTCTCTTTTCCCTTTTTATGATCATTGTATTTTGTCTTTCATTGTGCATTGAGGACAATGCTTATATTAGGTTCTAAACAGAAATTTAGAATGTATTGCTGCAATGTTCTACACTTTCTATTATTTATGTTATCATGCTATATCATATTGAGCAGAAAATTCCAAGATGAAAGTGTGGAATAAAACCACTTACTTGAGGGCTTCTATATTCCTGTTGATTATTAACCAAGTACATGTGGTTGATTTTCTTAAGCATTGTAGTGTGCATTTGTCGGGATAATAGGTTGTATGTTTTGCAATATTTTAATTTTTTGCTTTGTTTTTGCACTTAGGTTAATTAGATTAATAAATACATGTTTGTTGGTAGCATGGCTGCAAACCCTCACGAGACAACACTCGTCCTAGTAGGGACACCTAGAGGTTTAACGGCTTGTTGCATACGCTCAATGCAATCGTGTTCCCTACGAAAGTGGTGTTTACTTTTATTGCATTACTTCCTTAGTTTGTTTGATTTTATTTTGTTTTGTTTTGCTAGGGACTAGCAAAATCTAGGTTTGGGGGTGTGATCTATACATGAAATATGCATTTTATTATCTCCTAAACTTATGTTTATGCTAGTGTTTGATTAGAATAACTACTACTTTAATATAGTTTTTGGTTTTTGTAGGAAACAAGAGTAATACACAGAAATGAGGTGAAAAGTAACTCGAATGGTTAAATTATCATAACTTCGTGTACAAATGTCGGATTGGACTGATTCAAGTCTCATATTAAATTTCAAGAAGTCAACTTTCCAACGCCACCAACCACGCGCAATTCAGAGTTTAGGACACAAAGTTATAACCATTTGAAGTTTATGAACAGTAACTACGATCGATCGGAAATCACTACGATCGATCGCCAGAACCGCAAAAGCACTGTATTGAAGGACACGATCGATCGGCATAAAAACGATCGATCGTATCTACTGGAATTTTTCAATCACGCAAGACAATAACTACGATCGATCGGTATCATACGGCGTCGATCGGCACGCGATCGATCGGAGGAAAATAACGAAGGAATAGCGATCGATCGGATAGCGAACGATCGGCAATACGGACGATCGATCGCCATATGCGGCAAACCGGAATTAAGACCTATTTCGACTTGGATTTGGAAGGGGACTTCGTGGTTCCTCTTCACTATTATAAATAGGCCTTATGGGAGAACGTTTTGGGCACCACATATCCAACCTAGAGAGCAATTTGAGACCTTGGAGGCTAGAGCAAAGGAAGAAGAAGATGATGAAGATGAAGATGATGGATTCTCTTCCCATGCTTGGCTAAACCCCTATCCAAGGCGTAGATGAAGCCCAATAATTTGGTTGTGTAGTTTCTTTTCTCTCATCTTATATTTTTACTCTAGTTGGTGTATGAACCTTTGTTATGCAATTAAAGTTAATTCATTGAGTTTATTCTTTGTGCTTGAGAGAGACAAGAGTGGATTTTATGAATTTCAATCTGAAAGATTACTCTCATGTAGTTTCTTTTCTCTCATCTTATATTTTTACTCTAGTTGGTGTATGAACCTTTGTTATGCAATTAAAGTTAATTCATTGAGTTTATTCTTTGTGCTTGAGAGAGACAAGAGTGGATTTTATGAATTTCAATCTGAAAGATTACTTGCATGTCTGAGAGGAATGTGAGTGTTCTGATTTGTCATATGTTAATAAAGTTTCATTGATTTATGCTTGAGAGAGATAGATCACAATTCCATATGCTTAATTGATTTATGTGTTACGTCCGAGAGGAGAGCACTATAATTTGAATTGACAGGTGTATGTCTGAGAGGAATATTCCTCTCAGACATACACCTGTCAATTCAAATTATAGTGCTCTCCTCTCGGACGTAACACATAAATCAATTAAGCATATGGAATTGTGATCTATCTCTCTCAAGCATAAATCAATGAAACTTTATTAACATATGACAAATCAGAACACTCACATTCCTCTCAGACATGCAAGTAATCTTTCAGATTGAAATTCATAAAATCCACTCTTGTCTCTCTCAAGCACAAAGAATAAACTCAATGAATTAACTTTAATTGCATAACAAAGGTTCATACACCAACTAGAGTAAAAATATAAGATGAGAGAAAAGAAACTACACAACCAGATTATTGGGCTTCATCTACGCCTTGGATAGGGGTTTAGCCAAGCATGGGAAGAGAATCCATCATCTTCATCTTCATCATCTTCTTCTTCCTTTGCTCTAGCCTCCAAGGTCTCAAATTGCTCTCTAGGTTGGATATGTGGTGCCCAAAACGTTCTCCCATAAGGCCTATTTATAATAGTGAAGAGGAACCACGAAGTCCCCTTCCAAATCCAAGTCGAAATAGGTCTTAATTCCGGTTTGCCGCATATGGCGATCGATCGTCCGTATTGCCGATCGTTCGCTATCCGATCGATCGCTATTCCTTCGTTATTTTCCTCCGATCGATCGCGTGCCGATCGACGCCGTATGATACCGATCGATCGTAGTTATTGTCTTGCGTGATTGAAAAATTCCAGTAGATACGATCGATCGTTTTTATGCCGATCGATCGTGTCCTTCAATACTGTCATGCCCAAAAATCCCATACCTCGATCGGAGTGCGGAAGCCAATCAATGGAATACATTTCGAGGTAGAGATCCCGGGCGCGAGAACCGAACAGTCGATTTACCCACCGGTTATAATCATCTCAAAAGGACGTGTAACGGATTATGCCCGCAATCAGTGTAATACAATAATAGACATCAATGAATACTATGAAATGAAATTACTTAATAATAATAATCCATTTAAGAAAGTCAATAAAATAAACCTATAAGCGTATGGCACACAATTGCCAATAATGTCATAAGCATCAATAAAAGCAAAGCAAATAACTAAAGCGTTTTTAAACTCTTCTCGGCACCTGCAATCAGCCATTCCACTACTGCACTTCCTGATCTCAATTTCCATTTGCGCCTGCATCAGAGGATGCATGAGTATTTCATAGAAACACTCAGTAGGATGTAAAAACCCACTGAATGAAAACAAGCAGTATGAAGAGAATAAGGATAACAAGGGATGGTGAACATCTCACAACATCTAAACTGAACCGAGGTCTATACACCTGCAAGGTTAGTAAATTCCAACTCGCAAGTAAGGAAAACATCCATAAGGCTCCTACTACACATATGAGTAAGGAGAGAATAATAATCATATCAAAGGCTCCAGACATCGAAAGTGAAAGGAGTTACAATTTCTGCTCGCTGAACCTGGTCACTCGCAAGTAACTAAACATACCAGAACCACCCTAGGAGTTCTCTTGTGGAACCCTGCCATGCGTCTAGGATGCTGGCCCCACCAGTGCTTACGGACACGATGGGCGGAGACTGAGGACCTTCCTTAATGTCCACAATCTAACGTACGTATAGTGCCTCCTTTCGGGCAGTATGGAATCGCAATTTCATAATTATAAGTGACCTCGCAAGATCTAGCAATAGCTTATTTGAGCATACTATGAAACTACCATAGGGAGAGTCTCGCAAGGTCTCCAGTGGAAGAAATAATCATGTAATCAATATGAGCAATATCTCAAAGGAATAGAGGTCACAACACTCTAGGATCATAAGGTATCTCTTACCATGATAGACTCTCTCTCAAGGAGTACGGATATAAGCATCAAAGTCTTGGGTCAACACATATCTCACTCATTGGAGTAGCATAGAATAACAAGATATTTCACACAAGGAGTAACATATAATCAATACGTGCCTTTCATGCTCAGCCCTAGATAGGAATTCTTCATTCGCATTAGAGTGTTATAATACCAATATCAAAGATAAGAAATCAAGGAATTATCCTTCATAAATGAATTATATCTAACCCAATTCTTACTGTGATATTGCTTAAGTATATAGTCCAATTACTGTTATTAACATATTAATTGTCATTATATCATATTACATGATATTTATATACTTAGTATTTTCTCTCATATTCTGCTCACTGTCTCCTGCACAACAGTCCTCTTCCGACGGCTACTGTGCTCTGTACAGTAAGTCTTAACCTCTGAAATTTTTAGTGATAATACCCTCGTGAGTCTAGTTTCTAACCCCACTGATTTTATATTTTTCTGATTTAATTTGAATTAGTTATGAATTATTTACCACCGACTGTCAGCACAGAAACAGTTCTGGCCGAGATTAGGACTCTTCATTAAACTTGATTATCTTACTTAATAACACATTATAAATGATAATACATTAATAAAAGAATATATACTCCCCTCCTAGGTCAATTACAGAACCTAGAATTATCTAGAATTACTAAAGTTCACTCCTTTCTTGTGTTCTTATATAGATATCATAGTTTGTAACATTAATACACCCCAAACAAGACCATTGAAGTAAGACACACTTATAGACACAAACTCAACGTGGAACATCATTAACTAAACAATAAGAACCTTTAATCCTCTGGAAAATTAATAAAGCATTCAACTTTATATGCGAATTCCCATCTAGAAGTGAAACATGAATGCACACATGATTTTACGATATACTACGCATAGAAATAGGGACATAACTCAATCATCTCGCAAGAATCCAAACAATGACTTATGGTGTTGAATCAAAACACTCATCAAAAACCGATATAATCAAAAGAGAGAAGAGGGGAAAAACCATCCTACTTAATCCTTCAGAGATTCCGCCTTTCTACGCGTCTCTCGTCTCTTCCGCTTCTTCTAAAGCTCCCGCTCCAAGCTCTCGCAAACTCCCACAAGAACAAGCCTCCAAGGAGATGGGTGAACGTGGGAAGGAGAAGGGAAAGCTCTCTGGACGTTCTAGGGTTAGAACAAGCCAATACTCTAGGGTTTATATAGAGTTGGGAGAGAATCTCTCCTCAAACCAATCTTTCAAATTATGGACTCTTCCAACCAATGGGAAGGCCTCAAAATCTTATAGGAGACGTGCAAATCAAGTCCCAATGGGATATGGTATCTTTCCCAAACAAATCCACCCAAAGATAAGCTTGAAAACACAAAACCGCAACCGGCGATCGATCAGCAATACGGCGATCGATCGTCGTACGCGCTGTTTAACACTATACGCTACTGTCGATAGATCGCTATTACAGCCGATCGATCGCTTTACACGAAACATAAAATTCACAAATTCCAGTAACTACAATCGATCGGTTTGGTAAGGCGTCGATCGGCTCAGCTTGCCGATCGATCGGCTCTTATGGCGATCAATCGCTGTCACGTTTAATCAAATTCAATTTCTCATATCTTTTAACCCCGAACTCCAAATCGCACATAATAGGTGGCGTTGGAAAGCTCTTCTCACCAACTTTAATTTGCACAAGGAACAACACGATCAATTCAAATGTTAAGAGGGTCAAATTTCGGTTTTAAGATACTTACTAATTTTCTGGATGTTACAAATACAGTGCTTTTGCGGCTCTGGCGATCGATCGCAGTGATTTCCGATCGATCATAGTTACTGTTCATAAACTTCAAATGGCTATAACTTTGTGTCCCAAACTCTGAATTGCGCGTGGTTGGTGGCGTTGGAAAGCTGACTTCTTGAAATTTAACATGAGACTTGAATCAGTCCAATCTGACATTTGTACACGAAGTTATGAGAATTTAACCATTCGAGTTACTTTTCACCTCATTTCTGTGTATTACTCTTGTTTCCTACAAAAACCAAAAACTATATTAAAGTAGTAGTTATTCTAATCAAACACTAGCATAAACATAAGTTTAGGAGATAATAAAATGTATATTTCATGTATAGATCAGTATATTAAACAATATTTGTAATACATTCGAAAGTTTAAGGAGACTTGTCTTAGCCAATAATCAAATGAGTTATTGGGCTTCTCTATGTTTATTTTCTCTGTATTTTTTTAGTTTATTGTGTTATGTAGTAAATGCTCACAACCAAACTACCCCAAAGCGCATAGAAAATTTGACATCGACCACGATTGATGGCAAATTGGCAGGTTTGGTTGATATTAGGAGGCAACATTAGTGAAGTTGACCAATGAGGTGTTTGTGTGATGGATAAAACACGCTTCCCTTGAGCAGAGGTTCTGAGCTCGAACCCCCACTCCGTTGGCCACCCACCCGGGATGATATCCTAATTTACCTAGTGCGTATGATGGGTGGACCTTGTATGCACCCATGGGGATTGGCGGCGGGATGTGGTGCTCTAAGAGGTCAGTTTCCGTGCCCCTTCTACTCGGGTCCTAAGGACTCGGACACCCCTCGTTATAAAAAAAACGTCATTAGTGAAGCCCACTTCAAATATGCAATAAACATTTTTTTGTACACAATGAACATAAAAAAACTTGCGGTGCAGTTGGTTACTGTAACACCCGAAAAATCGGTATGTTTACTAAAGTTGCTATTTTAGAAAAATGGTCTAAAATAGGAAAGTTTTGCTGCCTGCTTTAATTTTTGGTGATGTATTATGATTTGGTGTGTTGAATTATTATTTTGATGCTTTTAAAAGTGTGGAATTGATAAACTAGATTAGGCAGTATACCAAAGCGCGAGGACTAGCTCTGGCGCTGGGCTCAACTTGGCTCTAGGGGGCTAGGTGTACCTGATGCCATGAGTGAGGGCCAGGCGCTAGGGTGCGAGTACGAATTGTTGTGACTTATTTGAATTATTTTGATTTATTAAGTTGGACCTTTGTAAATGAGAATTTATTTATGATAAGTAATTACGCGCATACCAGAAGTCGGAGAAGCATTGGATACCAGATGTGTTGGGCGCCAGGGTCACCTGGGCGCGAAAGCAGAGCAGGGTCCCAGAGCCACGTGGACACATGCCTAGGGGCATGTGCACATAAGTAATTTGATGTGAATTGGTTAGTTGTGGCAAGGAGAGCAAATCGTGGCGCAATGAAGATCCCTAATTCAAACCGATTTGAATTTTAAATTGAGTTGAATTAGGAAGTTGCAATTTTGGAAATTGAATCAATTGGAAGGAATTACAATTGGACACCAATGGAAAGACTAGCTTGACATGATCTCATTCAAGAGAGGATGCCATGTGTCATGGGAGTAGATCATGCTAATTGCCTTTAGTTAGGGAGGTTACATGATCGGTTAAGGTAAGTAATCTAATTGGCACAAATTCCTACCATAAGGAGTTGTAACTGATTTGAGTCAAAGGAGGACCACGTCCTTGACTAGGATATCCTCTTTTGACAATAAGTCATGGCCCTTGGATGAGATGGTGATCAGCGGTGGTGATTAAAAGATTGGAATTAAGACCTCTCTTGTTTAAACCCTAATAAGGAGGAGTTGGCATCTTCTTTGGAGCCTTGGGAGACGTGCAAAAGACGTGGTGCTCCAGCCCTCTTCTCTCTCTCTTCGACCAGAGAACTCCTTGGTGGTGAGAGCTTTGGTTTATAGGAATTCGCGAGCAAAGGAAGTGGTACAAGGAGGAATCAAAGCGTAGAGATTTCGGTTTCGTATACAAGGTACGATGCTTCTTTTTCCTACAAACCTTATTCTTTGAAAATCTGACGAGATAACTCATATTATATGAATGATATTGAATGATTCAAAGGTGAATCTCTGCGGTGTTCATATGTGTTTTGTTTCATAACATGTATTGAGATTATATGCGAGTCACACTTGAATGTTGCACTAGTTTAAGTGCATATTCTACTCTTCATGCGTCCTAGTGCTTAGATTGACATCCCTACATGTTTTGACACGTAAAGTCATGTCTTTTATTATCCTTAGACATCATGTGATGATTTGTTCATATGGTTTGATACAATCCTTGTTCAATTCATACCGATTCGGTGGTAAGTTCTTGCTCAATTCTAAGTCATTCCCCTAATTGATGATATCATATGAGATACCTTATTAAATCATTGGTATTCGCCTTAAACACGTCTCTGTTATTAAAAGACAAATTCTTGGATTCATGCTACAGTATCGTTGTTTATTTCAGTGTCCAATTTTAGGTGTCTTCTTTGGGTATTGGGAAGTGTATGGAGTTACTTAGCATATTAAGCAATTGGGTAATATAAAACACATTATATGATAAGAGAATCTAAGAATTCCAGAACCAATTAGGTTCTGTAAATAACTTAAACGATGACTAACCAATGTCAGTAAGTGTAATTAAATAGTTAATTAGCTTTAAACTATTAATTAATTGAAGTATATGATGATAATTGCTACCGGCCAGGACTGTTCCTTGCTCAAAGCAGTAATCGGAAAATAATTATTAATTATAAAAAATCAAAAAATTATGCCATCTGTTGGATTAAAAACTAGACATTCAGAGCTGTGTGATAAAAATATGGGAAAATAACATAATAAATCATCAAAAAAAATTATGAAAATGACACACTGTAGCAAATATTTGTAAAATAGGGTATCTGACAAGCCACGCAAGTGCCTGTGTGGCGCGGGTGCTTGCGTGGCTTTTTTTTTAAAACCAAACCAAAAGGCGTCGGTTGACCTCTCGGTTAAAAGAGAAACCAACGCCTTTTACTGCCTTGTCATTTTCTGTCCCATTTTAAATAGGCAGTCACTTCACTTCAACGATACATATCTCTCTCATTTCTAACCCACTTTCACTCATTTTCTTTCATTCTTCCTTATTTTTAGTGCTCTTTCTAGTCATTATGATATCATCTTTGAGCCATCACATACCATTTATCGTAGTTTTTGTACTATTTTTTTTAATAAATAGTATGTGATGGATCAACATCTTTGCGATATCATTATGACCAGAAAGACCACTAAAAATAAGGAAGAATGAAAAAAAAATGGGCGAAAATTGATGAAGAATGAAAGAGATATGCATCATTGAAATTTGTCCCACTAAAACAAATCTGTCCCATTTTAAAGGGGTGATAACTTCAATGATGCATATCTCTCTCATTCTTTATCCATTTTTGCCCATTTTTTTCATTCTTCCTTATTTTTAGTAGTTTTTCTGGTCATAATGATATCACAAAGATGTTGATCCATCGCATGCTATTTATCAAAAAAATACTATAAAAACTACAATAAATGGTATGTGATGGCTCAACATCTTTGTGATATCATAATGACTAGAAAGAGCACTAAAAATAAGGAAGAATGAAAAAAAAATGAGTGAAAATGGGTTAGAAATGAGAGAGATATGTATCGTTGAAGTGACTGCCTATTTAAAATGGGACATAAAATGACAAGGCAGGCATCGGTTCAACCGACGCCTTTTAGTTTGGTTTAAAAAAAAGCCACGCAAGCGCTCGCACCATGCGGGTGCCTGCGTGGCTTGTCAGATACCCTATTTTGCAAATATTTCCTACAGTGTATCATTTTCATAATTTTTTTTGATGATTTATTATATAAATTCCCCTAAAAATATCAGAAATAAATTTGTACTGTCTGCATCGTGGTGGTTGAGGGAAGTTGTCTGATCTGCATGAGGCAGAATACAATATTATGTACTAAAACCCAAATTCGTATTATTACTATATGTTATGGGTAAATTTGGTATAAATGACCCAATTTTATAATGTAAGACTATGAGGGTATTGGGTACAGTAATATCTAATTACGAGTAGGGGATGTGGAGCTGATATCTTCTGTCTGAAATTAATTATCTTAATTATCAAGATTCTTGAACAGGTTCATGTCCAAAGAGTTTCTTGTTAAAAATTCTACACTTTGTATTCGTGACTTATCCTATTTCTGAAAATGTGGATCTTCCGTCAGTATTCTTAGGGATTATCATATCTAAGGCTAGGTACGGTGATGATGTTCATTGTTTGGATCTTTGATGAGTCTCAATTTGAGTTCTCTGATGTTGATTACTCTAAATTCTTGAGTACTCCGATGTGAGTCTATTCTGATTGTATCAATGAGATTATTGTCTTGCTCCTCTGTGAGTCAGATTGGGAAAGATTGTAGTCTGAGTCTCTAGATGAGAGAGCTCTTGTTATTTCTAAATTGATTTAGTTCGACGTAAATTGTTTCTCCACTAAGAGTCATTGATGAACACTCTTAGAGTGAAATCATAGTATGCTCACAAGCCATTGCTAGATCCTTTGTGATCTCAGATTACTTATTGAACCTCTGTAGTTCAGCCAATGACGGCAACGCGTGTACTTTTAAACTGTATGATATTACGGAAGTTCTGCAGTCTCCGTTCATTGTGCCCGTAAGCATTGATGGGGCCAGCATCCCTAGACGCATGGCCTTGTTGCTCTGAAGAACCTCTAGGATGTTTTGGTATTGATGTCCATACGGGAAGTGGACTGAGCTGAGAGCAAAAATTGTTGTCTCCTACACTTTGGATGTTTGGAGCTGATAGTCATTTTCTCTTCTCCTTACGCACTACATTTGGAATTTTGAATTTTCATCTTATCTATTCTTGACCGTTGAGGGTCTTTGATGATGAATTGTATCTAGGTAAGTAAACTCTGTATTTGCTAATCCTGATATTATTGAACTTGTCTTTACTCTTGATACTGTATTATCAATACTCCTGTAATTTCTTGTTTTGTGGTTTTCTTGGCATTCGATTGGGTATTTCCTATGGAATACTCATGCATCATTTGATGCAGGAATCAAGAGGGAAAAGAACTGATGAGGTATTTTTGATGGAGATTTGACTGTTGATTGCAGGCATAAAGATGCATTAAATTTTATTATGCTTTATTGCTTGTTCTTTATGAACTTGTTGGCATGTGTGGCAAATTATTTTTATTGATTATGTGAGACGTAATGGATGTAATAGTCTAAGCAGACTTTTGGTTGTGTTATTTAAAATTCAAGTACATGGATATTGTTTAGTAATGATCGATCCTGTATTTGTCCCATATTATGTTAGATGGGAATGAGAATGATCGAGTATTCGGTCGCATCCAGATCTCTAACCTCCTTACCGTTAATGGATTGGTGCATCCGCACTATAATTGGGGTTTTGAAATTTGGGGCATGACAGTTACTGTGTGTTGATATACTGGACTTGTGTTTGGGGAATGATAAAAGAGATGATAAAGTATTATAGTTCGAAGTACGGACCAACCAAGAAAGTAATGAAAAGTATCCACAATGCCCCAAGAGCAAAATGAGAATAGGCCAAGACCATGATTGGCCATCCTGAGGGCCCAATAATCTACAAGAGATTATGAATGCATGCAGGGTTATGGCAAAGTTCATGGTGCCCGCACACCCAAACCATGAACCATAAATCCCTTTTCGGACTCGTCTATTGGACGTGGCCAATGAGAGTCAAAATGAAGAAAGTAAGTGCCAAAGGAAAAATTCCACAAGATAGTGATCTTAAGTATTACACCTTGAGTGTAGATCAAGGTTAAGTGATAGGAAAATATGTGTTTCTTTGTGGTAGCAGTCTAGAATGCAGAGATCACATGTTCTTTTTTTGCTCTTACTCTAAATCATTTTGGGAGCAAGTCTTGTTTAAATGTAACTAGCAAATTGCATGTGCACACTACACGTGCTAATTGGTTCACGTGTTTGAGTAGATGATGTAATAACTGAAATCTAAGAAGTATCAAATGTGAAGGAAATAGGGAAAATGAAGTCAATTAAGAAATTGGGAAATGAAACCAGAAACAAGAACTCATAACAAATAGACTTCTTGTCTGTGAATGCGTTGAATCTGTTTAAAGTAGAAAATTGGATTTTATTCCGATTTGGAGAAATCCCATGGTTTGTGCCCTATATAAATGGAAGACCAATACTGATTTGGAGAGTGCCAGGCAGGCAGCAGTACTCCACTATAATGGCCAGTCCAAGCCATGGTTGGAGATTGCCTTTCATCATCTTCAGCTTTTTTGGACAAAATATGTGGATTACTCCAATGATTTTATAAAGAATTGTCATATCATAGAACCATAAGAGGACATTATGAAGGAAGGTTTAAACTCAAGATGATCGGAAGGCTGTGACAGCCTTAGAAGAGCCCAGTTATTCCCGTAACTCCTACCCTTTTGTGAATTTCTGAAAACACATTCTTTATGCAAGAATTTTGGTTGGCCCTGAATCTTGTGCCCTTCCGTACCTTTGGAAGACTGCTCCGGTATTTGGCTGAACATATTCTTTTCATCTGTAAAATAGCAATCCGTTATCAGTTCTTCTCCATGAAGTGTAAAATTCTTTTCCTCCCTAGAGTATCTTCCAGCCCATTTTTCCCCTAATTGAGGGCTAGTTGCTAAATGGATCGTGATGGGGAACTGCTAGGCACAGGTTCGGCTGTAAGAATGGCAAGGAATGCTCTGCAAGAGACATGCAGGACATACACAATTTTTTCTCTATTCTTACTATTTGTTCTTTCAGTATTTTCTTCCTTATAATTCACATTTTTTTCTCTATTTTGATTTTTAACCTTTGGTTTTTGTATTCATTTGAACATTTTAGGCAGCTTGGAGGTTGATTACAATCCCTGGCATTTGTGGGGAACTTATAGGTATTTGTTACCATTGTTTAGATATTGAAATTGTGCAGATAATTGTTTCTCACAACTCTCGGGATACATGTTTTACTATTGCTTAATCATTTCAGCTGTTCTTATTGACGAATGTATGTCTCCTTTCATTGACAAGAAAAATATCTCACATGAAGTAATGAAATGCTTTACTCCCTCCATCCGACTTTAATAACAACATTTGTTTTTTGAAAATATATTTTAGTTCAGTTTGGAAAATGACATGTTGCTATTAAAGCTGGCTGGAAGGAGTCCAAGGAATCTACAAATTGGTCTTAACCTGAGCAATTTGTATTAGGGCCTGCGCAAATACGGGAACACTTGCAGCATAAATCCACCTTGAAGGCGGGAACCAAAGGCAAGTCGGCAGAAATGGTCAGAGGAGGTGGAGTAGGGACCAAACGAGATGGATCACCAATAACACGCCGGAGTCGGGAGACATGAAAAATGGGGTGAACGGATGAATCCGCCGGTAAGAGAAGGCGGTAGGCAATCGGACCAATGCGTTCAGTAATCGGATACGGACCATGAAACCGATGAGCTAATTTAACGCTGGCCGGCTGATATAAAGAGGACTGACACGCAGGAAGAAAGCTGACATATACCCAATCGCCAATTTGAAACTCCTGGTCACGATGGTGTTTGTCATAAACTTGCTTCATACGGTTTTGGGCAATGAATAAAATCTGCTTCAATTGGCGTAAAACTTCATCGCGGGTCTGCAACAGATGATCAACCTCACTGACGGAAGCTCACTGGGGCACATAATGAAGTAATGTGGGAGGAAGGCGGCCATAGACAACCTGAAAAGGAGTAAACCCAGTAGAAGTATGGTAAGCAGTATTGTAGGACCATTCTGCCCACGGTAAGAACTGAAGCCATCGGCGTGGATTCTCCCCCGCAAAACAATGGAGATATTGCTCGAGACAGTGGTTAACAACTTCCGTTTGTCCATCCGTTTGCAGGTGATATGCCGAACTCATATGAAGCATCCGGTCGTGGTCCGACACAATAGTACATGGCATCCGGTCGTGGAGGGTAAAAAATTCCTGCCAAAACTGGGAGATGAACACCCGGTCGTGGTCCGACACAATAGTACATGGCATCCCGTGCAGTTTAGGCACATCCCAGACATATATATCAGCAACGGTCTTGGCCGTATAGGGGTGGCCCAAGGCGAAAAAATGAGCGTATTTAGAAAGCCGATCGACCACGACCATCACCACAGATTTCCCGTGCACCATAGGAAGAGCTTCAATGAAATCCATAGACACATCCTCCCAAATTTGATCTGGAATAGGCAAGGGCTGCAAGAGGCCCGCCGGAGTAATAGTAGAGGCCTTGGCACGTTGGCACACCTCACATGCAGCCACAAACGTCTGAACCGAGCATTTAATCCTGCGCCATAAGCAACACTGAGACACCCGCTTATAGGTCCGAAAGGAGCCTTCATGACCAGCCGTCGGGGTAGAATGAAAATGAGTCAGTATAATATAGCGGATATGCTCACAGTCAGGGACCCACAAGCGACCCTTCCAATAAATAATGCCATTCCGTAAAACATAAGAGGGATCATCCAAAGTCTGATCTTGAAACACAGCCAATAAGGTAACCGCCGCTGGATCGAGCTGGTAGGCTTGCTGTAAATCAGCAAGGAAAGGAAACACTGGGGCGGACATGCCCAAGAGAGCGGCATCATCAAACTGACAGGACAAGACGTCTGCAACAATATTCTCGGACCCATGCTTGTAGACCAATTCATAATCATAGCCCAGCAATTTAGTCACCCAACGCTGCTGAGCAGGGGTAGCAATACGTTGGTCCAGGAAATATTTAAGTGGCTGGTGATCAGTCCGAATGATAAAATGACGTCCCAACAAATACGGCCTCCACTTGGTCACGCATGAACTATGGCCAACATTTCCTTTTCATAAGCCGAGAGGGACAGCGAGCGGCCAGCCAAGGCCTTGCTCCAAAAGGCAATGGGGTGGCCGTCTTGTAACAGGACTGCACCGAGGCCATGGCCAGAAGCGTCGGTCTCCACCACAAAGGGCCTGGTGAAATCCGGAAGAGCCAAAACAGGAGCCTCACACATAGCGGATTTCAAGGTGTCGAATGCCTGCTGGGCGCCATGGGACCAAACAAATGCCCCCCGTTTGAGTAGATCATTCAAAGGAGCCGCAAGTGTCCCATAATTAGCAACGAATCTGCGATAGTACCCTGTTAACCCCAGAAATCCCCTAAGACTTTTTAGAGAAGTCGGGACTGGCCAAGCAGCCATAGCAGCCACTTTGGAAGGGTCGGTAGAGACTTGGCCATTAGTAATCATATGGCCGAGATAATCAACCTAAGAACAACCAAAAGAGCATTTGGAACGTTTGATAAATAAAGAGTGGGCACGAAGTACCTCAAATACAGCCCGCAGGTGCTCGAGATGGCGATCCCAAGAAGGACTATAGACGAGGATGTCATCAAAGAAGACCAAGACGAAGCGGCACAAGAAGTCCTGAAATATATCATCCATTAGGCCCTGAAAGGTGGCTGGGGCATTAGTAAGACCGAAGGGCATCACAAAAAATTCGAAATCTCCATCATGAGTACGGAAAGACTGGAAGGTTCCTGAACATTAGCAGGCGCAGCCCCGGGCACAATAGGGATATGGTGAACATGAAACGGGGTGGCGGAAGACTGGAAGGTTCCTGAAATAACTCCTCGAAGGCCGAAAGCAATGCTGCCAGATCAGGAGGGGCCTCTGATGGAGCCGTGGGCTCCGATGATAATAACTGCAAGAAGAACCCCTGGGGAACACCATGTGAGAGTGAATCCAATGAGATCATAGAATTGAGGGTACCTGGGGACCCGCCCGAGAGCTGAACCGATTGGCCACCCAGGGTAAACCGCATCGCCATGTTGTCGAAGTTCCAAACCACATCCCCAAGGTTACATAGCCGCTGCACGCCTAGGACCACATCAGCCCCTTGCGTGGGCAATAAATAAAGGTCCAGAAGGAAGGCATGACCCTGGATAGTCAACTCAACGCTGGAGCACAGACCAACACTACGGAGGTTGGAGCCATCACCAATCCGGACGTCAAATGGAGACGAGGCATGCAATGGACATCCCAGCCGCGAGGCAACCTTATCATTGATAAAATTATGAGTACTACCAGAATCGATAAGGACAGATACCTTCTGCTTCTTGATAGCTCCTTGGACTCGCATAGTCTGTGGCATATAGGCCCCCGAGAAGGCATGGAAGGAGATCTCGGGCTGATCAGCAGGGGGCGGGTCTGGTGTAAATCCCGTTTCGTCTTCATCCTCAGGGACCTCGTCCCATAGACCCTCCAAGGCTAAGAGGGTGTGGTTCTTGCAACAATGGCCGGGGACGAAGCGTTCGTCACAATTATAGCACAGACCCGTAGAGCGGTGCTCCTCCATTTGGGCTTGTGTCAACCGGCGGATGGGCGGCTGAAGCGGAAGAGTAGCATGAGAGTCAACCTGAAGTGCCGGAGGTGCGGTGGATAAGGCTGGTCGGGTAGGGGGCCTCCAAGCCCTTCGTTGTCTATTAAGTCGCTCCTCCGCAATCCGGGCATGTTGGATCACCTCAGCCATAGAGATGCGCGGGTAGTGACGAATAGCATCCGAAATTTCGAGCTTTAAGCCTTGCATAAATTTAGCCACAAGGGCCTCCTGAGTCCAAGACGAGACCCGGCTGGCTATTCGCATGAACTCCATCTTATAAGCACGCACCGTAGATGTCTGTCGTAAAGAACTGAGTAGTTCATTGAAGTCAGCATACTCCGTAGGCCCGAATTGAATACAAAGCTCCATAATGAATTGTTGCCAGGTATGCCGCGGTTGTTCCGCCTCAAAATACTGATACCAAATTCAACATCAATAACCGATATGAAGCAAGATATCAATCATAAATTAGTCACAAAGATGAATTTCAGAATCAAAGAAATTTTAGAAGAAAGGTGTAAGAAAAACCATCCTACCAAACTTGTATGTGATAACTCCTTGCCTCCTCGCGATGGCCCTTGCTTCCTCCACGCAACGCTGGCCTCGTCAAAAGCCCACCCATCCTGCAAATTTTCAAGGCCCCCCCAAATTACCCTCCGGTGTTCGGTCTCTTTTTTACCTGATACAATTAAAAAATATACATATTAACATTACAAAATACGGTTCTCTTAATTGATCTTAAAATTAAGATTAAGATAAAAGGCCATCATAAAAGGCCACCGCAACGAGAAACATTTGTTTGCACACTCGAAAAACCTAAGTTTTTACTATAGAGCCCACATCTCAATAAAATTGACCAACAAAGTGACAAGTCTCAATTAAAATTGATCAAAGGGAGAGTTTTTTTAAAAAAATCCCAATATTTTTTTTTTCTAGGGACACCCATGCTCAAGAGTTGCATTTTATAGGGCCCCAACATGATAGTTTATTCCTTAAAATACCTAGGCCAACCAAGGACACAAATAGAATTAAAAAATAAAAAATCTAACCTCTATTGCAGCTCTAGTGCGTGTAGGGCTTGCATTTATCAAATCAACGGGACCACATGATTCGACCGCTGCCACCCTACAGTGAAAGCACAGGCCGGCCCAACTCTTAAAGAAATTACTAAAATGCTTGACATACTGAAAACGAACGGCCTCCCTTCTTTTCCTTTCCTCAGTAAAGTTAGGGATCCCATCCTACCCGACCCCCGTCCATTAATAGGATTAATAAGATCTTTCTAACCTTTATTACCTACATCCTAAGTCCATTACAGAACCTTAATGGTTCTGGATTTATATGTTTTACATACCTTAAAATGTATTCTTCCACCCGAACCTGTGTGTGCTATTACCCCTTTGATAATAGAGACATTAAACAATAAGATAACTATTTCCAAACTCTTACACATCCAAATCAGAAGATTTACAGATCACTTAAGGACCTTCTTGATGCTCAAATGATCAAGACACAACAAAGCTGTCATGTCTCTTATTAATAGTTTATTTCCAAAGCACAATAAGCACCACTTACCCATTATTGGACTTATATGACTTAAGAATTGGCGTAACTTGACTAAACATCATGACAACATAATATGGACAAAACATAACTGAGTTCGTACAACAAGAAATAGGATCAAAAGACGTGCCAAACTAATTGGGGTTCCCATCTAGGTACTAGCATATAAGTCTAGAAGGAATACCGAACATGATTGTCAATATATATGGCACATAACATAGCATTATAGAATTTCCCTTAATAAATAAAATTACTCAACATCAATAACCGATATGAAGCAAGATATCAATCATAAATTAGTCACAAAGATGAATTTCATAATCAAAGAAATTTTAGAAGAAAAGTGTAGGAAAAACTGTCCTACCAAACTTGTATGTGATAACTCTTTGCTTCCTTGCGATGGTCCTTGCTTCTTCCATGCAACGCCGGCCTCGTCCTTTTGATCGGAAGAGTTTAGAGTCAAGGGAGAAGGGTATCAAGGTGCTGGTTTGTGTATGGAGAGGAGAATAAGAAGGAAATCAAAGAGCAACACACAAAAGGGAAGTGGTTGGCCAACAAGAAGGGTCGGTCGGGCCCCTCCTTTTTTAGGCTTTTATAGGTAGTTTCCTATTCTACTTTGGTTTAATCTCTCCCCTAGGATCCTTTCTTCAAATAATCCCAGCCATCTAAATTCAAACCCTAATCCCAATTGGTAAGGATGTCGTCCTCAATTAGTTGCCAATTTATTGGGATTCTGAATCTCATTAGAATCATATCTTTCTTCAAATTAATTTCAATATCCAAATATGGAAACAGCCAAATCCTCTCCCACCTCTTGGACGTCCCTCATAAATGAGTGTCCTTCTCTGATTGGTAGATGAATATTTAGGGAATAATCTTCTCTAATTACTTATTGGCTCATCTAAATTAACCATAACCAATTTAGGTAGTTTCTTGATTTACCACAATCTTTTCCTTAGTTACTATTAGGAAATCAAACCTTACCTTTTCATCATGATTCTCTCTAACCATCTCGATAACCACCACATGCCACATCAGCCACGTGCAAGACGTCCCTAGCCCTGTGTCCCCGTGGTCCTGACGCCCAGGTCCATCTGCATTGGCACGTGTCTCGCGGTTGAGTGTCTCCGATGTCTCACGTACATGATACGCTACTCCGTCTCGCGTGGACCATGTACCATTCGTCTTAACTAATTTTGTCACGCCCCAGATTTCCAAGACCCTATTTACGAGGAAGCGACATTCCAATGAAGGTCAAGGGTAGGAAACCAGGGATGGACCGAATACTCGAGACTTCCACTATCCCTTTTTAATATCAGGGAACATGCAGGATCATCACGACTTAAACAATAATTACTTACAAAATATGGAATAACTGAAAAGATATCTAAATTGTTATTACAAGTCTTGAAACGTCTTAACACAACATAAAATAAAGTAAAACGGCGCGCAGGCCGCGAGTTCAAGCATCCAAATCACAATAAAATAAATAAACGAGTCTTCTGTCTCCATCGTCCACTCACGTTGCTGATTGCCGTCACCGCTGCTCCTCCTTAATTCCTGCATCAGAGGATGCATGAGTATTCCATAGGAAATACCCAGTAGGATACAGAAAAATCACAGTGGAACAAATGGTACAAGAGATGACTCCAAAACAGATATAGGTCAACAGACTTGGTTTAACAAACTGATTTCACGTATCTGAACATCTGACATCCTCGACTCATCATAGTCTAGGAATTAATGGTCAAAGACTCCAACTTACACAGAGTAATGGAGATAAAATATTAATATAAGCTCTGGACATCTAAAGTGTCAGAGGTAACAATTTCTGCTCGCAAATCTATCCATATCTTCATGGAAAACAAAACCAGAACATCCTAGAGGTTCTACAGTGGAACCCGGCCATGCGTCTAGGGATGCTGGCCCCATCGGTGCTTACGGGCACAATGGGCGGAGATTGCAGACCTTCCGTAATGTCATACAATCTAAGCGCACGCGGTTGCCGTCATCAGCTGAACTACAGAGGTTCATCATCATCAGAGATCTCGCAGGATCTAGCAATGGCTCGTGAGCATACTATGATTCCGACTAAGAGCTCTCAGGAACGCTACTTAGTGGAGAAACAGTTTCTTGGACAACGGGTTTTATTCTGAAAAGGCTTAACTCAAAGCTTTCTGAACTTCAACTCTTCATAGGAGTAAAGTACAATTATCGATCACAATTCAAATAGACTCACTAAGGAGTGTTTGAACATCTCAGAACAATTAGGTCTGGGAACTCGGTTGAGACCCGACCAAAAGACTCATCAAAAGACCCATCACTGGCTCGCCAAAGGTCCATGCTCCGCCGTCTTCATCGTCATGCCTAATCCTAGGGTTGACAATCCCCGACACAGAAATAATGAAATGACATGTCTCAAATAGACCACGTCAGAGATTCTGAAAAAGATTCTCACATTGAATACCCTTGAGTTGTGAATAACTCAAGAGAAGAACACAAAGGACAATTAAAAAGGGACACCCCTTTCGACTCTAGGATCCGCTTTACACTTTGAAGATCACTGGTCCCAAAGTCTTATAAGTAGTATCACTCTTAATTAAAGTCTTTAATTATTATCTTAAATTAAGTTTCTTAATATTATTAGGGTTTTAGGGTTAATACGCGCAGGAATCCAGTTCTGTCCAAACAGAACAGCCCACTTCCGAAGGTCACTACGCCCTGAACCCAGTGAACTAACTTCTGACATTTTTATACCAGATTCCCTCAGATGTCTAGTTTTCAGATTGATAAACGGTTTACTGTTTGGATTTTTCTACAATTAGTTATCATTTTTAGAGTGGGGTCTGTCTGCGCAGGACTGCTCCTGGCCGAGACCACTTAACACAAGTTATACCCATTAATTAATTGTACAACCTTTTATAATTCCCTAATTACCCTTACTGACACTCTTAACCTCTTCTTAATGTATTTTACAGAGCCTAAGGGTTCTGGAATTATTGATTTAATCTCAGCATTAGGTTACACTTATCACCCGATTGCTAATCTTTTAACTTGATTCTTATATATCAAAAGTATTGAACAAGCCAAGTAAACTTGGACACCTCCACGACCCAAACAGGCTCTGACATGACGTCAGACCACTTCTGGCCCCACGGAGATGGGTCTAATTAGTAGATAAAAATTGATCTTTTATTAGATTTGTATGTATATCACCAATTCTATTACCCGATCCATGTATAATTGCACTATTAATCAATTAACAATCCATACCCATATGGATTGCCTAAAACCGGACCTAAGACGCACCAACATGAACTGATAAGCTGCAAAGGTCTCACCTTTTTACATCGAAGAGCATTGTAAAGCAAAGGAGTAATGAATTGGGTAGCATGATACAAAAATCAGGGCATCGATTTGCATTATACAATGAATCATGACATGAATCGATGTGAGAGACTATAAAGAAGCCAACTTTCGTTGGACAGCAATCAATATGACATTACTTCGAGACACGATCAGCAATAGATGACAACAAAATCAGTGGGGAGTCAACTAGGATTGGCATGAGAATACGAACATAAGCATTATTGCACACTCTAGCATATACTATATGAAACATGAATAGAAATCGCATCGAGTGATAGCAATTTTGTAACACACAATTAGAACATGATGTACGCTATAATATTAGTCATACACTGATCGTTTAAATATAAAACCCTTGCAAGTGCACAAGGCAATTGTACTACAGTGAGTATGGAAAGGGTTGTCGAACCTCAGGGACGGATTAATATTCTACCAAATTCAAGAGAAAAGCAGCAGTTTTTAATTAATCTAGAGAAAAGCAATGAACTTTAATTAAACTAAGCTGAGATTAATCAATAGGAGAAGTACCAAGGCTTTGAATCCACCACAATAGACTAGTGTATCGTCTCTCTCTCTCTTTTGAATTCAGATTTCCAGTTGGCTAGTGTATTCCTCTCGGACATACACTTGTCAATTCAAATTATAGTGCCCTCCTCTCGGATGTAACACATAAATCTATTAAAACATGGAACTGTGATCTATCTCTCTCGAGTATAAACCAATGAGACTTTATTAATATGTAACACTTCAGAGCCCTTACGTTCCTCTCGGACACGCAAGTGCTCTTTCAGATTGAAATCCACAAAGATCCACTCTTGTCTCTCTCGAGTACAAAGAATAAACTCTAATGAATTAACTTTTATTGCATAACAAAGATTCATACACCAACTAGAATAAAAACATAATATGAGAGAAAGAAACAATACAACCAATCAGTTGGGTTTCATCTACGCCTTGGAAGAGAGTCTAGCCAAGCATGGGAAGAGAATCCATCAACAAGTTCTTCATCTTCTTCTTCTTCTTCCTTTGCTCTAGCCTCCAAGGACTCCAAAAGAACTCAAAACTCTATTCTTGCATACCCCATACGTTCTCCCTTAAGGCATATATATAGGGATGAAGGAAAGCCCTCAAATCCCCTTCCAAATCCGAGTCAAAATAGGGTTAAATTGCGTTTTCCGTATGCACCGATCGATCGCCCGTATAGAACGATCGATCGCCTTGCGAACGCTGCCGAACGAAGCCGTTTTCCTTTGTTAATTGCTTCCAATCGATCGTATGGCGAACGATGCCGGACGAAGCCGATTGATCGTTTTTACTGTCTTCGCAAGTCCAAAAATTCCAGTAGATACGATCGATCGTTTTGGTGTCCGATCGATCGTTTTCTCCAATGTAGTGTTTTCACGCGGAAGACGCGATCGATCGCGTAAGGATGCGGTCGATCGTTTTTACTGCCCGGAATCTTCAAATGACTATAACTTTTTGCTCCAAACTCCGAATTGCGCGTGGTTGGTGGCGTTGGAAAGCTGACTTCTTGAACTTTAACATGAGACTTGAATCAGTCCAATCCGATATTTGTACACGGAGTTACGATAATTTGACCATTGAAGTCCGTTTTCTCTTCATTTTTGTATCTTTGCTCTCATTTCCTACAAAACCAAAAACTATATTAAAGTAGTAGTAATTCTAATCAAACACTAGCATAAACATAAGTTTAGGAGATAATAAAATGCATATTTCATATATAGATCACACCCCCAAACCTAGATTTTGCTAGTCCCTAGCAAAACAAAACAAAACAAAATCAAACAAACAACTAAAGGAACTAATGCATAAAGTAAACACCACTTTCGTAGGGAACACGATTGCATTGAGCGTATGCAACAAGCCGTTAAACCTCTAGGTGTCCCTAGTAGGACGAGTGTTGTCTCGTGAGGGTTTGCAGCCATGCTACCCACAAACATGTATTTATTAATCTAATTAACCTAAGTGCAAAAAACAAAGCAAAAATAAAAATATAGCAAAACACACAAACCTATCATCCCGACAAATGCACACTACAATGCTTAAGAAAATCAACCACATGTACTTGGTTCATAATCAACAGGAATATAGAAGCCCTCAAGTAAGTGGTTTTATTCCACACTTTCATCTTGGAAATTTCTGCTCAATATTATATAGCATGATAATGTAAATAGTAGAAAGTGTAGAACATTGTAGCAATACATTCTAAATCTCTGTTTATACAGATCCAATGTTACCCATTAACCAAAGAACATCAGAATCTACATAGTCATCGTAATCTTTAGGTTCATGATAGCACAAATCTGCGCGCCTCCTTCGGGTCCAACTTTCTAGATTTGAGAGGATAATACACCACAGACTTTTTTTTTTTTCTTTCAAACTTTTTTTTTTCTTTTTTTTTTTCGCTAGGACTGTGTAAGGCCTGACTTCAAGATGCTTAGGTTTAGCAATGACTCAGGCCAATGACTCCCAGCCAGTTGGCTTAGGGCATTAGGTTTTAAGAGACCGCTTCGGGCCCAAGCATCAGCCTAAGTTAATCCTATAAAGTCAAGCAGCCCCTTTTCTTTCATTTTGTTTTCATTTTTTCGCATTTTCATTTTCAGCATATATATTTTCAGCACATCTTTATTTTGTCCAGGCTGTATTATACTCTCAACCTATTTCCGGTTCCAATCCCTTGCCATAGCCAAGTAAATGGTCTATCATGATCTTTTAAGCTCAACAGATAACTACACATCATCCAATGACTATGACTAAAGACATCCCACTGTAAATTAGCATTCAACAAATCTCTAGATGGTATTACTTTATGTAACTAGTGTGTGTAAGTGAATTTTCTTAGTTCAAGCACTTGTTCCAAGAGGACTGTAACAGAAAGATATGCTCAGTTAAGTGTATCTATCCTCCAGTATACTTACTCACACTTCCAATGCAAATTAATCTCCTAAGAATTGTAACATGCATCATTACGGGATAAACTATCAAAACCTAAGAAAAAGTACTAACAAACAACCTAAAAACTAATCAAATTTTTATGATTTTTTTTCAATTTTTTAATTTTTTAATTTTTTATACAAGTAATATTCCCTCCCCCAAACCTATTATGAACATTGTCCTCAATGTGAACAAAATATAACATGACAATGAGCATATAACATAGAAAATCAAATAAAGGAGAGAATACACCTGAATACGTGGGTTGCCTCCCACCAAGCGCTAAGTTTAACGTCTTCAGCCAGACGAAACTCCTTTAGTTCAACTTATCCAGGGTCTTTCAATCCCACGTTCAGTCCCTCAGTGGTCCTACTACACATTAAAATTAATGAAAGAAGGAGCAAATGAATCAGTGGGACAAAACCATGGGGGTGCACCATCCACCAGAGTATCAATCAGATGAACTGCGTAATAATCATCTGGAGGTGGATGTTGTTGTTGGGCATTAAAAACATTCAGTTTGACATTTAAATTTCCAAAAGACAATTTCAGCACCCCATCCCGACAGTTTATAATAGCATTGGATGTCGCCAGGAATGGACGTCCCAAAATTACTGGAATTTGACTACCAATGTTCGGTACAGGTTGTGTATCTAAGACAATGAAGTCCACAGGAAAGAAAAATTTGTCAACCTGTACCAAAACATCTTCAATAACACCACGTGGAGTTTTAATGGATCGGTCTGCAAGTTGTAGTGTTATTGTAGTCGATTTCAATTCCCCCAACCCAAGTTGCTCATACACAGAGTAAGGCAACAAATTTACACTCGCCCCCAAATCTAATAATGCCCTGTCAACAGTATGGTTCCCTATAACACATGAAATTGTTGGACATCCTGGGTCCTTATATTTCGGTGGAAGGTTATGTGTTAAGAGGGAACTCACCTGCTCGGTAAGGAAGACCTTTTTAGTCAAATTAGATTTAGCTTTTCGCTTTTGGGTACAAAGGTCTTTCAGGAATTTGGCATAGGCAGGGACCTGTTTTATTGCATCTAGCAAAGGGAGATTGACCTTCACCTGTTTAAACACCTCGAACATCTCCTCCATCTTATGATGAGATTTATTAAACGGGGAGGGTTTGTCTAGGCATTGTGGGAATGGTACCCTGGGAATATAAGATCTCTCTTTCTGGGCCTCGGGTTGATTATCCGATGGGGTTTTAGAACTAACAGGTATGGCTTCGATGGAAGTTGGTTCTTTGTCTTCCTCATGGGAAGGTGTCTCACTCGAAGGGCCAACAATGAGATCCTGAACCCTGTTGTCAACTTGTTTACCGCTCCTCAAGGTGGTTATGGCTTGCACTTGTTCAGGAGGGTAATGGGAGGCCTCAGCTACAAACTGGCCTCGAGGGTTTTGCTGGGGTTGGCTCGGCAGGGTTCCTGCTTCTCTACGGTTCAGTGCTTGAGCTAGCTGTCCCAATTGGGTCTCGATCTTGGCAATAGATTGTGTATGAGAATGGACAAGCTGGACCTGGGACTTTTGTTCAGTCGTCAGCTCAGTTAAAACCGTGAGCATGGTGGATTGGGTGGCCATTATTTGGCTCAGCTGGTCTTCAATGGTTGGTTTCTTATTAGATTGGCCAAATTGCGGGGCTGAGGATGGTTGGTATAGTTGAGGTTGGTTTTGAAATTCCTGTCTTCGGGCCTGATTAAAAGTAGGCCCTGGATTTGGTTGCCTCCAAGAAAAATTAGGGTGATCATGCCACCCAGGATTGTAAGTGTTGGAGTAAGGATTGTTGGCTCTGGGAAAAGTTTGTGCACTGTTGACATGCTCTTGTACTAAGTCTGGATACTGGAAGGCTGCAGGGCAGTCAACAATAGTGTGCATAGGGCTGGCACAGATGGTGCAGGCATCATGAGAGGTTGGGGTATAAGGTGGGGTCTGTGAGAACAACCTGTCAAATCTCTCAGTTAGGGATGCCACTTGGTGTTCTAGGTTTGTGGTTGCTTTAACATCATACATGCCTCCCCTTGAGGCACTCCTGCCAGGCATATGGCCTTCAGATCTATAGAGGGTGGCACTGTGTAGAGAGTTTTCGCTCAGGTCCTCTAGTAGATCCCAAGCATCATCCGGAGTCTTTTTCATAAATGTGCCTCCACAGGAGGCGTCTATTAAGGTTTTATGCTGATCGCACACACCCTCATGAAATCTCTGTACTAATTGCCACTTGGGCACATCATGGTGGGGACAGGACCGGAGTAGGGCTTTCATCCTCTCCCAGCTTTCATGGAATTGTTCATTAGGTATCTAGGTGAAAGTGATGATTTCATGGCGGATCTTATTGGTCCGCCCCACAGGAAAGTATTTCTTGAGGAATTCGGCTTGAAGTTCCTCCCAAGTGGAAATAGAGTTGTGCTCAAGGGAGTACAGCCATTCCTTGGCCCTATCTTTTAAGGTGAAGGGGAACAACCTAAGGCGAACCTGGTCATCCGATAATGTAAGTTTGAATGTGGTGTTAACCTCCAAGAAATTTTGGAGATGCCTATAAGGATTCTCATTAAGTTGGCCGTGATAAGTGGGCAGCATTTGGATGATGTTTGGCTTGATTTCAAAATTGGCCACGGTAGCAGGTAGTAGGATACAGGAAGGGGAGGTGTAGGCTGTTGGACGGTAGTAATCTTGCAGGGTTCGGGCATGGGGGATTAATGGATTCTGGTTTAGACCAGTACCATCCCCGAGGTTCATGTTGTTTGCCATATGTTGGATTTCAGGAATTGATTGTCTAGGAGTTCTCAAAATTCTGTAGAGTCGCTCAGGATCAGGGTCAAAAGCTAGGTCGGGGTTCAGGGAACGACGACCATGCATGCACAAATAAAATCAAACAAAACCTGTGCAGTCCTAATAGCGACAACTAGCAAACATCAACCCTAGTTAGCGACAACTAGCAACCTAATAGCGACAACTAGCACGTCATGCAATCCCACAAAGAAAAGGAAAACACCAAGCACCCAAATTTATTCTAAAAGAGGGTTAAGAGAGTGCAAATAGTGGGAAGGGATGGCCCTTCCAACGATGACGAAAATCAGCGTCCTCTCTTAATCCTGCAAAAAGAAGAAGAAAGCAATTAAGCTACTAAATAGAAGTCTAAAGGAAACTAAACTACTCTAACACTAACTATGCTAAGAATTTAGCAAACTATTGTGCCGTCCCCGGCAACGGCGCCAAAAACTTGATCGTTTAAATATAAAACCCTTGCAAGTGCACAAGGCAATTGTACTACAGTGAGTATGGAAAGGGTTGTCGAACCTCAGGGACGGATTAATATTCTACCAAATTCAAGAGAAAAGCAGCAGTTTTTAATTAATCTAGAGAAAAGCAATGAACTTTAATTAAACTAAGCTGAGATTAATCAATAGGAGAAGTACCAAGGCTTTGAATCCACCACAATAGACTAGTGTATCGTCTCTCTCTCTCTTTTGAATTCAGATTTCCAGTTGGCTAGTGTATTCCTCTCGGACATACACTTGTCAATTCAAATTATAGTGCCCTCCTCTCGGATGTAACACATAAATCTATTAAAACATGGAACTGTGATCTATCTCTCTCGAGTATAAACCAATGAGACTTTATTAATATGTAACACTTCAGAGCCCTTACGTTCCTCTCGGACACGCAAGTGCTCTTTCAGATTGAAATCCACAAAGATCCACTCTTGTCTCTCTCGAGTACAAAGAATAAACTCTAATGAATTAACTTTTATTGCATAACAAAGATTTATACACCAACTAGAATAAAAACATAATATGAGAGAAAGAAACAATACAACCAATCAGTTGGGTTTCATCTACGCCTTGGAAGAGAGTCTAGCCAAGCATGGGAAGAGAATCCATCAACAAGTTCTTCATCTTCTTCTTCTTCTTCCTTTGCTCTAGCCTCCAAGGACTCCAAAAGAACTCAAAACTCTATTCTTGCATACCCCATACGTTCTCCCTTAAGGCATATATATAGGGGTGAAGGAAAGCCCTCAAATCCCCTTCCAAATCCGAGTCAAAATAGGGTTAAATTGCGTTTTCCGTATGCACCGATCGATCGCCCGTATAGAACGATCGATCGCCTTGCGAACGCTACCGAACGAAGCCGTTTTCCTTTGTTAATTGCTTCCGATCGATCGTATGGCGAACGATGCCGGACGAAGCCGATCGATCGTTTTTACTGTCTTCGGAAGTCCAAAAATTCCAGTAGATACGATCGATCGTTTTGGTGTCCGATCGATCATTTTCTCCAATGTAGTGTTTTCACGCGGAAGACGCGATCGATCGCGTAAGGATGCGGTCGATCGTTTTTACTGCCCGGAATCTTCAAATGACTATAACTTTTTACTCCAAACTCCGAATTGCGCATGGTTGGTGGCGTTGGAAAGCTGACTTCTTGAACTTTAACATGAGACTTGAATCAGTCCAATCCGATATTTGTACACGGAGTTACGATAATTTGACCATTGAAGTCCGTTTTCTCTTCATTTTTGTATCTTTGCTCTCATTTCCTACAAAACCAAAAACTATATTAAAGTAGTAGTAATTCTAATCAAACACTAGCATAAACATAAGTTTAGGAGATAATAAAATGCATATTTCATGTATAGATCATACACCTTCTCAAGATTATGCAAGAAATCAGAGATATAAATCAAGAGAAAAGAGTATCCTACTTGCTTACGAAGAACCGACTTCCGACGAGTGATATATCACCGGTTGCACCACACCAACGACTCGTTGATCCTCCACGCGCGACCACCACTTCCAGGGGTGTCACCACGATCTTCTTCAAGGTTGGCTACTGCCTGTCGAAGGGAGAAGAGAGTGGGGTCGAAGTGAGGGGTCACCGGGGTCGGTTTAAAGGAAGAATGGCAAAAGGGTTTGGCCGGTCCACTAATGCAGCCTTTAAATAGATAGTTTCGGTTAATCACCACCGTAGATCTATTCTCCAATCAAGGGCCTAGATTGAACCTCCAAAAAGCATATTCTCCAAGCTCAAATCCGATCCCAATTTCTATTAAGTAGGTTTCCAAATTGACTGGGTTAATTGCCTTGAGTTAATTGGGTAATTCCCAATCAAATCCCTCATTAATCACCATCTTTCCAAACCTAGCCCATGCCACAAGGGCGCCCTCCATTCATATGGCAGGGTCCTTGATTGGTCCAATCAAGCCCAAAGCAATCCACTTAATCAAATTCCAATTACGGTTCAAGGGGGCAAGTTTTTGAATTAATAGATTTAATTAGCTTGGATTGATTTGATAACTCCTAATCAATCCCTCCCTAATTTTTACAAATCCGATCCTCATACTATGAGGGTCAACTAATTGAATGGAATATGCCCTAGCATCCTCCATTAACCAATTTCGAATTTCTTGATTAGCTTAATCTCTTCAATTCTTCCAAATCCGGAATTACACCTCACCAATCAACATGATTTGAAATCAATTTGGATAAGGCGCCTAAATTGGATTTGGAATATACTCAAGCATCTTCCTTACTCCCACCCTAATTGCCAATCAATCTCCCCTAATTATAACAATTAGATGAATTTGAATTTCAAATTGAATTGATTGCCAATTAGGATAAGTGATTTACTAGATAAGGTATGATATTTAAATTCAAAAGGGATTTCAATCCTCAAAAGCTTCCCACGATTTGGTCCTCCAAATCGTGGGCCCAAGGGTGTCCACATCATCACGTGGTGGCACACCACTACAGGGTACACGTGGCTCTTCCCTAAATCTTGCACGTCCAACAACTCAGATCGTAGATGAACGGTTAAGATAACTAACACGCGTGCAAAGCAGTTCCACCGTGCACGAGTCCTGTCCTGGTGACACATCCACTGGGCCCCGTCACACGTGCACTCGCACACGTGACTAGCCCTAGCCCTGACGCTCGACTGGCCCTGGCGTCAGGTGTATCAAACCCTGGCGCCAGATAGGTCACGGCGCCAGGCCCAGTCCTCGCGCTCGGAAAAACCTGCCTAATCTGGTTACACAAATTTTTTTTTTGACCAAAAATCGTCAAGATAAGGTTTCACAAGGCCAAAACGAAATACCAGATCAAAAGGCACGACAGTTACGAAAACTTTCCTATTTTAGACCAGTTTCCTAAAATAGCACTTTCCAAAAACGTACCGATTTTTCGGGTGTTACATCCTCCCCTCCTAAAAAGAACATTTCGTCCTCGAAATGCTGATAATCAAACTTCAAATAGATGAGGGTAAGATTTCTTCATCTCATCTTCCGCTTCCCATGTCATTTCCTCGGAGTGCTGGTTTTGCCACAGAACCTTTACCAATGGGATAGTCTTCCTTCGTAACACCTGATCTTTCTTGTCCAAAATCTTGATTGGTCTCATCGGAAAAGACAAGTCTGCCTCCAACTCCATCGTTGTATAATCTAATACATGAGACTCATCTGGTACATATTTCCTCAACATCGATACATGAAATGTATTGTGTACTTCCGCCAGTTGTGGGGGTAAGGCCAATCTGTAGGCAACTGGCCCGACCCGTTCTAAGATCTCAAATGGTCCAACAAACCTCGGGCTAAGTTTCCCTTTCTTACCAAACCTCATGACTCCTTTTGACGGAGATACCTTCAGAAACACATTATCTCCCTCCTGAAACTCCAAATCCCGTCTTCGGTTAACGGCGTAGCTCTTCTGTCTGCTCTGCGCCGTCTGTAGCTTCTGCCGAATCTGTTTCACCTTTTCTGCACAATACTGCACTAGTTCCGACTTCATCACCTGACTTTCTCCAACCTCTGTCCAGCACGTAGGTGATCTGCACGGTCTTCCATATAAAGCTTCATTCCATTCCACCAGAAATTCCTCTTCAGATCCTGATATAACTTGGTACTCCCTGGATGAATCGCATATTGTGAGTTATGCGCCTCTCGAAGAAGTTCTTGTCTCAATTCTGCATCTTTCGGCACGACCAATCTTCCTTGGAATAAGATACTCTCATCAGTTCCTTTCGTGAAATTTGGCTTCTCTAGCAGCTTCTTCAACTGAGGTTTACTCTTCTGTGCCTCTAATACCTTCTCATAGATCACTGATCTCACTGATATGTTTCCTAGGAAAGAAATTCTCTGGGTAGTTGGCCATTCCAGATTATACTTTCCCAAATCTTCCATCATTCTCCACTCGTGTACCATCAAGTGTGCTACGACTCCGGTTTTTCTGCTTAGTGCATCTGCGACTACATTCGCCTTCCCTGGGTGATAATGAATGGAAAAATCATAATCCTTCAAATACTCTAACCACCGCCTCTGTCTCATATTCAAGTCTTTCTGGGAGAAAATATACTTCAGACTCTTATGATCTGTGAATACCTCGAACGTCTCACCATAGAGATAATGCCTCCAAATCTTCAGAGCAAACACGACCGCTGCCAGCTCCAAGTCATGAGTTGGATAATTCTGTTCATTGATCTTCAATTGTCTTGACGCATATGCCACTACATGTCCGTTCTGCATTAATACACAACCTAGACCACATTTCGATGCGTCGCTATAGATGATAAACCCACCGGTTCCTGATGGAAGTTTTAGAATCGGTGCAGATGTCAATCTTTTCTTCAACTCCTGGAAGCTCTTTTCACAGTCAGCATTCCAGTTGAACTTCACTCCTTTCCTTGTTAACTTGGTCATTGGCAAGGCTAAGCTGGAAAATCCTTCGATAAATCGCCGATAATAACCCGCCAATCCCAAAAAGCTTCTGATCTCGGTCACGCTCTTCGGCTGCTCCCAATGAAGAACCGCCTCTACTTTCGTTGGATCTACCGAGACTCCGTCCTTCGATATGACATGACCCAAGAAGTTAACTTTATCCAACCAGAATTCACACTTGCTAAACTTAGCATATAACTGGTTCTCTCGCAGAATTTGTAACACTTGACCCAAGTGCTCTCTGTGTTCTTCCTGACTTGCAGAGTAGACCAATATGTCGTCCACAAACACGATCACAAACTGATCTAACAATGCCTTGAAGATTCGATTCATCATATCCATAAATGCTGCTGGGGCATTAGTCAGACCAAACGGCATCACTAGAAACTCATAGTGCCCGTATCTGGTTCTGAATGCTGTCTTAGAAATATCGTCTTCTTTGATCCTCAACTGATGATATCCCGACCTCAAATCGATTCTCGAAAAAACTTTCGCTGACTGCAGTTGATCAAATAAGTCATCGATCCTCGGTAGCGGATACTTGTTCTTTATGGTCACCTGGTTCAGCATTCTGTAATCAATACATAATCGCATGGATCCATCTTTCTTCTTTACGAACAGAACTGGTACTCCCCAAGGAGACACACTTGGACGAATCAACCGTTTCTCCAGTAACTCCTGAAGTTGCTCCTTCAATTCTTTCAACTCGGCAGGTGCCATCCGATACGGTGCCTTCAATATCGGTGCAGTTCCCGGTATCAGGTCTATCGTGAAGTCAACATCCCGCTTTGGTGGCAAACCAGGCAACTCCTCTGGAAAAACATCGGTAAACTCGTTTACTACCTCAATTTCCTCTATATTAGGGGTAGATTTCTTGACTGATAGCACAGTCGCTAAAAAGGCTTTACAACCTTTAGCTACTAGTTTATGAACTTTTATAGCTGAAATGATACGATTATCTTTTCTTACTCGAATACCTTGGAACAAAAGTTCCCTCTTCCCTGGAATTCTAAAATGAACTCTCTTCTTACTACAGTCAACCGTAGCACCAAACTTAGCTAACCAGTCCATACCAAGGATAACATCAAAATCAATCATTGCAAGTACTACCAAATCAGCATGCAATATCACACTATCAATCATAACAGAGGATTCCTTCAGATACTCAGTAGCCACGACTGAGTCTCCGACAGGAGTAGAAATAGAAAGATCATACTCCAGTCTAGAAGGTTGCCGTTCTAGACTCTCAGCAAACATCACAGAAATAAAGGATCTCGAAGATCCAGGGTCAATCAAAACCCTAGCCAAACTATCCAAAACAAGGAGAGTACCTTCAATCACGTCATCAGAAGCATGAGCCTGCTCGGCAGAGGTCAAGGCGAAGACTCTTGCTTGGCCCTTCTTGCTAGACTCCCCTCCTGTCTTTGCGTTGCGGTTGGGGCAATGAGGAGAAATATGTTCGACTTCATTGCAGCTGTAGCATCTCCGGGTGTCTCTCGGACACGGCTTCCCCGCATGAGACTGCTGCCCACAAAATCTGCATTTGCCTCCTGTTTCTGGACCATTTCCACGCTGAGGCGGACGGTAAGGAACCATCGCCCGATTCTGCCCATTTCCGCGGTTTTGCTGAGGTTGTTGCTGTCTCTGCTGCTTGGCTGGCCGATTATTAAAACGTCCACCATTCCCGAACCTCTTAAATCCGGATCGCTTGACAGTACCATCCTGACCCTTACTGGCATTCCCTTTCCGCTCTTGGGTCCTTTTGTAGTCATCCTCCAAAATCGAAGCAAGTTCGACCGCCTTTGCCACAGTTGCAGGCTGTGAAACTAGCACCTTCGCCCTTAAACCGTCGCGTAAACCATCCACGAATCTTCTTGCCTTCACAAGATCATTAGGGCAAGCATCCGTCGCAAATCGTTGCAGTTGCTCGAATTTAGTCTCGTACTGGAGTACGGACATCGATCCCTGAACCAGCTCCAAAAATTCTTTCTCTTTCCGGCGTTGCACATGCGGAGGAAAGTATTTCCTGTTAAATACTTCCTTGAACTCTTCCCACGAGATGTCTTGTCCAGCTTCAAAGTTATTTCGTTCTGCTGACTCCCACCAGAAGACAGCTTCTCCCACAAATAAGTAGGTCGCGAAGACTACCCTTTCTTCTGAAGGAACTTTCATCCCCTTGAAGAGACGTTCCACTTCTACAATCCAGCGTTCAGCCTTCTCGGGGTTGTCGTCTCCCGAGAAAGCAGGTCCAGCTCTCTTGAATCTCTCCAGTGTTGGCGGTTTCACGTTTGGGGTGTTGTCAGCTCCCCGGTCATTCCTTAATTCCCTGGCTAGTTCGCGTACCACATCAGACAAGTTGTGGCTTGATGCCTCCTCTTGCTGGGAATTGGGTCCAGTTCCAGATCGTCTGCCGCGAGCACCCGCTGTTGCCATCTCTGAAAATCTATAGTCAAGGAAAGAAGGAGAATTAGAATTTGACACAATGCTTCATTTTAATTCTTCCTCCAATCCGAGACTCCTAGCGCGACAAACAAGCAGTCACAACCAACGCAAACAAAGAACACAACCAAGCAAGGGACGAACAAAAACTGAAATCCAAACGAGATCTTTTATTCAATTTTGAAAAAGTAATTACACCTAAATCCTTGATAAGAAAGCAGGGTTATTCAAATTCCTACTCAAATTAGAAACTTCCTAACCGAGTCCCTGAACACCGCATCTCAGAGGTACTCGTCTAGAATAGCAAGAGACACGTGCATTGGTGCAAATACTAGATGGTCCATATACCAATCTATTTCCCACTCAGTCATGTGAGGCCATCTATACCCTAAGGATTTAAACCTAAGATAAAGGGTATAGAAGAGATCTGGATCGTTCCTCGCCCGAATGTAGACTGGATGATTTAAGACCGTCAGAAACTCTTGGTTGATCACCACCACATGCTCTTCTTCAGGGTCCTCCTCTGGGTCTTCTTCGGGATCTTCCTCGGGATCCTCCTCCGGGTCTTCTTCCGGGTTTTCTTCGAAGTCCATCAGATCTGGCTCTTCCTCTATGTCGATCAGATAAGGCTCTTCCTCAGTTCCACTCCCTACGTTCTGGAGTTTCCACTCGTCTAGCCATAGGCGAGCAGCTTCCTGCTGGTCCCTCTCGTAAATTCGACCACTACGCGTTGACACCATTTCCTAAAGAAAAAAAAGGTTTATTAGTCTTTACTCCCATTCTAAGGTTTTACTTTCACACTCAAGTTATCCGATTCCTTGTACAGTATCTCATTATTTAAGTCGTCAAACTGCTCTGATACCAAGCTGTCACGCCCCAGATTTCCAAGACCCTATTTACGCGGAAGCGACATTCCAATGAAGGTCAAGGGTAGGAAACCAGGGACGGACCGAATACTCGAGACTTCCACTATCCCTTTTTAATATCAGGGAACATGTAGGATCATCACGACTTAAACAATAATTACTTACAAAATATGGAATAACTGAAAAGATATCTAAATTGTTATTACAAGTCTTGAAACGTCTTAACACAACATAAAATAAAGTAAAACGGCGCGCAAGCCGCGAGTTCAAGCATCCAAATCACAATAAAATAAATAAACGAGTCTTCTGTCTCCATCGTCCACTCACGTTGCTGATTGCCGTCACCGCTGCTCCTCCTTAATTCCTGCATCAGAGGATGCATGAGTATTCCATAGGAAATACCCAGTAGGATACAGAAAAATCACAGTGGAACAAATGGTACAAGAGATGACTCCAAAACAGATATAGGTCAACAGACTTGGTTTAACAAACTGATTTCACGTATCTGAACATCTGACATCCTCGACTCATCATAGTCTAGGAATTAATGGTCAAAGACTCCAACTTACACAGAGTAATGGAGATAAAATATTAATATAAGCTCTGGACATCTAAAGTGTCAGAGGTAACAATTTCTGCTCGCAAATCTATCCATATCTTCATGGAAAACAAAACCAGAACATCCTAGAGGTTCTACAGTGGAACCCGGCCATGCGTCTAGGGATGCTGGCCCCATCGGTGCTTACGGGCACAATGGGCGGAGATTGCAGACCTTCCGTAATGTCATACAATCTAAGCGCACGCGGTTGCTGTCATCAGCTGAACTACAGAGGTTCATCATCATCAGAGATCTCGCAGGATCTAGCAATGGCTCATGAGCATACTATGATTCCGACTAAGAGCTCTCAGGAACGCTACTTAGTGGAGAAACAGTTTCTTGGACAACGGGTTTTATTCTGAAAAGGCTTAACTCAAAGCTTTCTGAACTTTAACTCTTCATAGGAGTAAAGTACAATTATCGATCACAATTCAAATAGACTCACTAAGGAGTGTTTGAACATCTCAGAACAATTAGGTCTGGGAACTCGGTTGAGACCCGACCGAAAGACACATCAAAAGACCCATCACTGGCTCGCCAAAGGTCCATGCTCCGCCGTCTTCATCGTCATGCCTAATCCTAGGGTTGACAATCCCCGACACAGAAATAATGAAATGACATGTCTCAAATAGACCACGTCAGAGATTCTGAAAAAGATTCTCACATTGAATACCCTTGAGTTGTGAATAACTCAAGAGAAGAACACAAAGGACAATTAAAAAGGGACACCCCTTTCGACTCTAGGATCCGCTTTACACTTTGAAGCTCACTGGTCCCAAAGTCTTATAAGTAGTATCACTCTTAATTAAAGTCTTTAATTATTATCTTAAATTAAGTTTCTTAATATTATTAGGGTTTTAGGGTTAATACGCGCAGGAATCCAGTTCTGTCCAAACAGAACAGCCCACTTCCGAAGGTCACTACGCCCTGAACCCAGTGAACTAACTTCTGACATTTTTATCACAGATTCCCTCAGATGTCTAGTTTTCAGATTGATAAACGGTTTACTGTTTGGATTTTTCTACAATTAGTTATCATTTTTAGAGTGGGGTCTGTCTGCGCAGGACTGCTCCTGGCCGAGACCACTTAACACAAGTTATACCCATTAATTAATTGTACAACCTTTTATAATTCCCTAATTACCCTTACTGACACTCTTAACCTCTTCTTAATGTATTTTACAGAGCCTAAGGGTTCTGGAATTATTGATTTAATCTCAGCATTAGGTTACACTTATCACCCGATTGCTAATCTTTTAACTTGATTCTTATATATCAAAAGTATTGAACAAGCCAAGTAAACTTGGACACCTCCACGACCCAAACAGGCTCTGACATGACGTCAGACCACTTCTGGCCCCACGGAGATGGGTCTAATTAGTAGATAAAAATTGATCTTTTATTAGATTTGTATGTATATCACCAATTCTATTACCCGATCCATGTATAATTGCACTATTAATCGATTAACAATCCATACCCATATGGATTGCCTAAAACCGGACCTAAGACGCACCAACATGAACTGATAAGCTGCAAAGGTCTCACCTTTTTACATCGAAGAGCATTGTAAAGCAAAGGAGTAATGAATTGGGTAGCATGATACAAAAATCAGGGCATCGATTTGCATTATACAATGAATCATGACATGAATCGATGTGAGAGACTATAAAGAAGCCAACTTTCGTTGGACAGCAATCAATATGACATTACTTCGAGACACGATCAGCAATAGATGACAACAAAATCAGTGGGGAGTCAACTAGGATTGGCATGAGAATACGAACATAAGCATTATTGCACACTCTAGCATATACTATATGAAACATGAATAGAAATCGCATCGAGTGATAGCAATTTTGTAACACACAATTAGAACATGATGTACGCTATAATATTAGTCATACACCTTCTCAAGATTATGCAAGAAATCAGAGATATAAATCAAGAGAAAAGAGTATCCTACTTGCTTACGAAGAACCGACTTCCGACGAGTGATATATCACCGGTTGCACCACACCAACGACTCGTTGATCCTCCACGCGCGACCACCACTTCCAGGGGTGTCACCACGATCTTCTTCAAGGTTGGCTACTGCCTGTCGAAGGGAGAAGAGAGTGGGGTCGAAGTGAGGGGTCACCGGGGTCGGTTTAAAGGAAGAATGGCAAAAGGGTTTGGCCGGTCCACTAATGCAGCCTTTAAATAGATAGTTTCGGTTAATCACCACCGTAGATCTATTCTCCAATCAAGGGCCTAGATTGAACCTCCAAAAAGCATATTCTCCAAGCTCAAATCCGATCCCAATTTCTATTAAGTAGGTTTCCAAATTGACTGGGTTAATTGCCTTGAGTTAATTGGGTAATTCCCAATCAAATCCCTCATTAATCACCATCTTTCCAAACCTAGCCCATGCCACAAGGGCGCCCTCCATTCATATGGCAGGGTCCTTGATTGGTCCAATCAAGCCCAAAGCAATCCACTTAATCAAATTCCAATTACGGTTCAAGGGGGCAAGTTTTTGAATTAATAGATTTAATTAGCTTGGATTGATTTGATAACTCCTAATCAATCCCTCCCTAATTTTTACAAATCCGATCCTCATACTATGAGGGTCAACTAATTGAATGGAATATGCCCTAGCATCCTCCATTAACCAATTTCGAATTTCTTGATTAGCTTAATCTCTTCAATTCTTCCAAATCCGGAATTACACCTCACCAATCAACATGATTTGAAATCAATTTGGATAAGGCGCCTAAATTGGATTTGGAATATACTCAAGCATCTTCCTTACTCCCACCCTAATTGCCAATCAATCTCCCCTAATTATAACAATTAGATGAATTTGAATTTCAAATTGAATTGATTGCCAATTAGGATAAGTGATTTACTAGATAAGGTATGATATTTAAATTCAAAAGGGATTTCAATCCTCAAAAGCTTCCCACGATTTGGTCCTCCAAATCGTGGGCCCAAGGGTGTCCACATCATCACGTGGTGGCACACCACTACAGGGTACACGTGGCTCTTCCCTAAATCTTGCACGTCCAACAACTCAGATCGTAGATGAACGGTTAAGATAACTAACACGCGTGCAAAGCAGTTCCACCGTGCACGAGTCCTGTCCTGGTGACACATCCACTGGGCCCCGTCACACGTGCACTCGCACACGTGACTAGCCCTAGCCCTGACGCTCGACTGGCCCTGGCGTCAGGTGTATCAAACCCTGGCGCCAGATAGGTCACGGCGCCAGGCCCAGTCCTCGCGCTCGGAAAAACCTGCCTAATCTGGTTACACAATTTTTTTTTTTGACCAAAAATCGTCAAGATAAGGTTTCACAAGGCCAAAACGAAATACCAGATCAAAAGGCACGACAGTTACGAAAACTTTCCTATTTTAGACCAGTTTCCTAAAATAGCACTTTCCAAAAACGTACCGATTTTTCGGGTGTTACAAATTTGCCTCACACACACGTGACCCTATGTGTGCCACGTCCCCTCTCTAGCGGCCAGGTGCACCTGACGTCTAGGTGTCCCTAGCGCATAAGTTCCTCCGTCTGCTGATCGACGTACAATTAACTTACCTCACACAACTCTTCACGTTACCATATTCCATCTTAATAAATCACATTGCTCAAACTGCCTAATTGGTTTATCTATTAAGCAATTCATCATGCATCACATCAATCATTCAACATAGCAAATCAAATGCCATAACCAAAAATCCAAATGGCAACTAAACTTTCCTAATTTAGACCAGTTTCCTAAAATAGCAGTTTAGTAAACATACCGATTTTTCGGGTGTTATAGTTTTACTTAATACAAATAATTCCTATGTTTTCAATGTGAGTGAAAATAGTGTCTGGTATAAAATTGTAGTTAACTTTGAAGTTCAATTGTTTACCCTTTGCTTTGGAGGCAAAATGTCCATATGATGATCGATTTAGATTCTGGTCTATGTTGACTGCATGGACTATTCATTTGAGAGGACTTGCATTCAGGAAAAGACATTATTAAGCGAAGGTCCACTCTACTATCCTCTCTATTATTTCTTTTTTTTCTTCGGTATCTTTAGTATCTCTTACAAAAGAGTTGGCACAAAACAACCTAAATGGAGGCGTAAAATCCATGTCACGGACCCCAAATAATTGAGAAAATATGCTACTTGATTATGTTTATGATTTTTTCGTACTTAGCTTACATTTTCTACTTGTCTCAATATTTACATTTTTGCAATGCTATTCATTTTTGCAGGATAGCTTAGATCTCCATTCTATTGGCTTCAGAAGTCATCATATGCACAATCTTACTAAGCTTGTGCTTGGAACACTTGGAGTCCATGAAAGTCCGACGGAGGATCCATCGCTACCATCCTCTTCGTCGACGAGGTCCACCGGTTCAACAAGACTCCTTTCTTCCGGCGATCGAAGACGGCAAGGTCATCTTCATCGGCGCCACAACGGAGAGTCCCTCCTTCCATCTGGTCACCCCTCTGCTCTCCCGCTCCCAGGTGCTCATATAAAACCCCCTGGGCTTATCTGAGATATGCATCGTTGAAATGATCGCCCCCTTAAAATGGGATAAATTTTTAAAGAGAAAGGCGTCGATTAAAATGAACCGACGCCTATGAAGCTCCTCTTTTGAGCTATTTTACTAGGACAAACTTCAATGATATGTATCTTTCTAATTTCTGATATGTTTTCGCCCATTTTTTTCATTCTTCCTTATTTCTAGTGCTCTTTCTAGTCATCATGATATCACAAAGATTTTGATATCTTATCGAAAAAAATACCATAAAAACTATGATAAATAGCATGTGATGCCTCAACATCTTTGTGATATCATGATGATTAGAAAGAGCACTAAAAATAAGGAAGAATGAAAAAAAATAGGCAAAAACAGATAAGAACTGATAGAGATATGCATCGTTGAAGTGATCGGCCCTTTAAAATGGGACAAAAACTAAAACATGAGGGCCAGACTATTGTATAATTAATAATGGATGGTCATGAACCCACAACCAGTAACTAATGTTGAACATGGGACATGTGCCTACTGGTCAGCACCATGTAGCGACCAAATTGACAGGTGTAGAAGTGACAATCGATCAATCTAACAAGATACAAATGATCATTGATACTTAGCAATGTCTTAATTCCTTAAATTTAACTTAATTCTTTCAAAACTAGGATAACTTGAACAGGACAGAACTGTTGTGAACCCACATGGCAGTGACAGAGAACACAAAATGAGAAGAATTCTTATCATACTCTAACATGTGTAACAGAGAATTAGTATGAATGCACAATCGCAATAAATCTCAACAATTTCTACGAAACTTCAAGCACAATATCTCAACAACAGATGAAGCTGTCATAGGCCTCTCCCAGAGGTTCTATTCAACCGACACATTTTGGGTCAGTTTTAAAAAAAAAGGCCACGCAGGCACCTGCGTGGCTCGTCAGATACCCTGTTCGGGAATTAATTTGATCAGTGCATCATATCGAAAAAAAAGTGTTTTATTTAATAAATTCCCCTTAAAAAATATACATACTAACATTACAAGACACAGTTCTCTTAATTGATCTTAAAATTAGGTAAGAGACGCCAAAACCACATAAAACGTCACTAGCATCTTCGGCACCAAGATAACTCCTCATAGCGTCATTAGTGGTGCCCTTCATTTAGTATCGGCAGAAGAAGAAGTACACCATCATATCCTTCTGCTTCATCTGCTTCCACCCAAGCATCTCTCTCCATGAGCTAATTGACCAGTTTAGCATAGACAGGACTGAATTTGATGATCAAATATATGGTATATACAATGTAATTGTGATGACTGATACTGAATGAATATGTATTGGGTTTTGGATCTTTTAGTTTGCATACGTATATGTACGCTTGACTGATTTTGGATTTTTTTTAGTATGTCACGATGTACATATTCAACAGGCAACTAATTGGTGATATATGTTTTTTTATAAAAAAAATTAGCAACTAATTGGTGGTGCAATTGGCAATTTAAATTTTGGCACTTAAGTCCCCTGTATTACAGTCAAATTAAGGAAGCGAAAAATTTAAGAATACATATTGTAATTTGAGGATGGAAAATCTGTGCTTAAGTAATGAGTAGGTTTCTATACTCAAGTACAAATCTGGCCCTTGTTTGGGATATCAAGGGCCTTACTTACATGCATTTAATCACCATGTGTGCAAGCTTCCATTGTTGCATCTCCATTCCTTCCTCACAGCCCAGTCTCCTGACCTCTCATCCACAACCCTTTCATCCCGATCAGCACCATTAAGTACTTCACTGAGTTTATCCTCTCTTTGAATACAGTGAGGAGTGCACCATATCCAGCCTTCATCTACGTTGTACTAAGGGAAATAGCATATGCCTCTCCAAGCAATGATGGATTTGCTCTCAGGATTGTTCTTGGGTTTGAGCTTTTCCGGAGGCAGTTGTATGGTGCCAAGCAAGGGTGGATTTGCCTCATGATTGTTCTTGGGTTTAAGCTTTTCCCGAGGTACTTGTTTAGCTCTCTGTTTGGACGAGCTCTAGTGCCTTTATTGCTAGTTTAGGACCAACTTCCAGTAAAAGAAATAAATGAATTATGGAAGGGAATGGAGCAAAAAAGAGTCAAATAATTTTTTTATTACTTCAAATGGAAAATGAACAAACGAACCAAGAAAATTATACACTTACAATATATATGCCCGGTCGAATGTCCATGACAGTTCTACAAACAATGGAAGTCGTCCTCTCCAAGCCACTGGGCTGGTTAACTTTCCCGCTTGTCGAGCTAGACAATGTGCCAAAGTATTTGTCTCACTTCGAACATGAAGAATAGAAACTGTGATTATAGTACTTTAACCGTCTATGTTGATAAAGAAATTGCAAACCAAGAACCTAACGAGAAGCAATCAAGTGAAATAAGACTGAGCCACAGTGAAAATTGCAGACTTTGAAATAGATATTGTTGACATTGTGCACAAGCTTCAACTGGCAATGTGCTCCCAAGATACAACGGACTGTTGGTTGACAAGTAGTGTACTTCAACAAGTCAGACCCGGAACTCAGAGATGAAGTATTTTGTCGCCTTAGGAAGAAGGATTTTCCAACTACTGTCTGTTTGAAAAAACGTTACCCTAGCCATTAGACTAGAAACGCCTTTCATGTTAATTCAAGCGCGCAAAAAACTTATATATTTTATTTGAGATACGAATTAGCACAGTTCCGAAAAGTGAGATCCAAATACTTCATTTATTGTTAGGAAGTTGTATTTACCTCATTGTTCTGAAAGTATGTGCCATTCAGGGGAAAACTACCTCTCATTGCAGTTCGACACGGTATCTATTATGAAACCATGGCCTTTTTTCATGAATTCATAGCTGCAGCTTAAAACCCTTTTCACTGTCTAATTCAAGGTATGATTAGCAACTTACCAGAAGAGTTCCCCTTACATGTTGGGTGTTTGCCTCCCTTACAGCATTGCAAACAAAACATGTCACATTATCACACATGTTTTCTAACTCTCAAAAGTTACAGGCTGCTATAGGTAGTTGAATGGAATCTGCGGTTTCCCCTAGAGTAAAAATTTGAACATATTATGGTGAGCAAGGAAAGGTAACAAAGTAATTGGTGGTGCATTTAGGAGGTGTAACTTTGTCCTTTCGGTGGCCACTGCTATTGATAACAAAGAAAGCTAACTATTTTATTTATAAGTGCATCAGTTAGATGCCTCTACTGATCTTGATAACTATAGACTAAATGTGCTGAATTTTTCACACGTACATTTATTTTGCATCATCAGTAATTGTTGGAAGAACAGTAAAAACTCAAAGAAATTTTGAATTTCCCATTTATAACATACAAATTTCTTACCTGGTGACCATATTGCAAGAAGGCAAGGACATGGATCGCCATCAACTCTTTGTTCAAACTGGAAATCATTATTTGATACTGTCAAAGGAAAAAAAAGGCCATAATATGCAAACAGATTTCACTATGAATCTAGCTCACCTCAGCTAGTAGAGGGTTTTATCTGGAAGTTCGTACCTGCCAAATGACACAGTTAGTCAATGTATCCATCAAGTCATCAGATAGAAACACTGAGGACACTATCAATGTTCAATTGAAAAATGTTCTTATTGCTTTCAGATACGGTCTTTAGTTAATATATGTACCATATATTCACATTTCTTTCCGGACCTGGTCAGAAAAATTACAAGAAAAAACATGTACAAACTGTTGAACTAGTAACTAGAGAAGAAACGGCTGTCTAGCACTCGCACAAGGTGCACCGTCCGCAACCTGTAGAGATTTCTCATCTGAGGCACAAGCCTAGAATAATATTCTGGAGTGGAATCAATTAGAGCTTTAGATGAATTCAAATCTCGAAAATATATTCTATTCACTTGTGGGAAGTCTTCAATATCAGGAATGTCCTCTTCTTTGGGATTTACACTGCTTTCTTGTGTCTCTACATTTTGTGGAGAACATTCAATAACAATTTCTAATGGAGAATTTCCATCAACCCATGGTTGATCGTCCATTTCACTCTCATAGGTTGAACTCTCACTAACAGGAAATGCAGGCAGCGTAACATAAAAGTTGTTGAGCCCAGTTTCAGCTTGGGGTTGTCTGTTCCTCTCAGGTATAGCCAGCAAACTTGTACAAATAAGAGCTCCATGGCCTTTCTCCAAAGGATCGGTTGGTTCAGTGTGCTTCTCTTGTGAACTTGGTAGAGCAAGCTCTTCACTGCAGGCAGAGAAGATTTGAGATCTTATTCTTTACATAAGGAATGCAACTGAACCTTCTAATCTCCATAGATTTGAGCTTCAGGTCTTATCAAATCTCACTCAGCATAACTCATAGGCTCTTGCATGAAGTCATTGATCAGTTAAACTCACCTGGCACATTTACTTGCATAATGTCGACAATCTTCTTTAAAGGGGCATGCCTGACATTTAGGTTTCCTCTTGGTGCAGAAGACCTATATGGGAATTCAAAGCTAGCTCACTGCCCCATTTAAACCAACGCTCACTAATCAAGACAGAATTCTAAAATCCTTATTAATAACTAAAATCAATAATTACCTTTCCAGATGTGAGCATCTGATACTGTAGCTCGTATCTGCAATAAAACACAGCATTATTCGATACCACCTTACTGTTTAGACTCTCATGGATTGGACAATAGCCAAAGAGTAACAAGATATTAAAAAATCTGTCAAAGTTTTAGTCATTTATTGAATCTAAAGTTATAGGGGTTATTGGAATTGACATGAGTGTTCTTTTCATTTCTTCGATAGTTGACAAGAGTTTTGATGTTGGAAAATTGGTTTGCTGTAATATAAAAATAACATGTCTTGTGGTCTACAATATGATCTCTTCATTCTGCTCCTGGTTGAGGTAGAATTATTCTGAGGAGAAGCCAGACACACTTCTACTAAATTGAGACAAGCTTTTGATCTTTTAGTTGAAGTGGATGGAAGTGGGTCATTTATTTAGGTACACAGAAGATTTTTTCCTCAATCTATGCGGCAGTATGACAGTATCTATATGTAATACGCTGCATTTCATTAACCGGCTAACTGCCGCTCTGAAGCAAACCATTTTTGCAGTTTTTATATATTCAACAAATTTAACTTTATAGTTCATGAGAAGAACTCCAGATTTCAAGAACTATATAGCTGATATTCTATATGTCAGCTTTTCAATGGGGCATCATTAGGCTTGATGCATATTTCTCAACTCCCCTACATCAATGTCATGACTAAGCAAAGACAAACATAGAGAGACAGTGGATTACCACTATAACAATTCCTTGAAACTGGCAGTTTATAGAAGAAAACATTTTCAGTTTGCAATATGGTGCTTAGTGTCCTGCTAAACGAATTTCTTATCAGACTGGATGCAAACTAATCAGCAGAAAAAAAACTCATAAGAGAGATAAACTTTTTATTAACCTCATAGAGATATTTTCATCACCGAAGAAAAGGAAACCAAACAAAACTAAATAAAATGTTACATTGATCAATAAAAAATGTATATAAATAGGAAAAGGTCTCTTGCTGGTTGCAAAAGTAAAGATAATTGGTTACATGTCACATACAGCAATGGCAATTGTGAGAACTTCAATCACAGAATGCATGTTTGTCATCACGACTATCTCTAAACAAATCCATGTCACCACAACGAAGCCCAAATAAATCCATAGAAGAAAGGTAAGAAGTAAATTTCAAAAACTTAGTCACTTCCTCATTTCTACCAGAAGTCGTTGCGAGAATATGTACCATCCTGGAAATGATGAAACCTCTTAGCATCTCTATTAGTGATTTCCCGACCAATAAGTTTTGACGCTACCTTCATAGCATTGTGGCAGTCTTTACAGGTGCGTAGGTTTTTAATAATGCAGACAAGGGAACAAACAGAGGTAGTAATCAGAGCATGAGAAAGAGCCAATTTCTCACTGTGGTAGAGTACAACTTCCTCTTTAGATTCTGGATCTATGTGCTGTTGTATCAAGTACATAACCTGCCTCCCTCATCTGGGCACTTAAATATTTCAAATTCTCATGAATATTGTCTGTTTCAGGATGGGGGGTGTCTCCTGCTCGATACTCATATGTGACTCCTAGCCAATGGAGCTGAAAGTTTCTTCTCTTTCTCCTTAGCAACAACATCTGAGGCCTTCACAGGAACAAGACCTGCCTTTGATTGTTCTTTTAACACAGAAGCGCCCAAACACTCCACCATGTTGGCACAGCATTCCCTGAGTTCCATGTTCCCATACATTCTACTAAGGTTCATTAAAGCTTCCCAAACTCCAACTGTCGGTACCACTGGCATCTTCTTTATGAATTCCATGGCTTCATCCAAGTACCCAGACTTACCAAGCAATTCAATCAGTGCTACATAATGAGCCTTTGTTGGAGCAATCCTGCAATCTTTTACCATTGAATCAAAATGAAGTATACCTTCATTAACAGCATTTAGAACGCAACAAGCGGTAAACAACCCAAAGAAAATTTGACCATCTGGGTTTAGCCCCAGCTGTTTGAACTTCTTCTCCCAGCCCATTATTTCCGTAACCAGTTATTCAAGTGTCCCAAGTTGTCAAGTTCCGCTGGGGCATTTTATCAAAGACCGGAATGGCATCATCCATGGAACCACACCTGGCATAAATATCTATAACCTTGTTATAAACCCGAACCTCAATATTTCCCAAGGATCGCATGAGATGATTATGTACAGCCTTTGCTTCATTTAACAATTTCACATTTCCACATACAATCATCAACTGAAAATATCTTGGCAAATCAACGACAGTCCCTTGTTTTACTAAAATATCCAAAACTTCAACTGCTTCCTTAACTTTACCTTGTTTACAAAATTCATCAAGTTCTTCAATAGTCCCTTGAAATCTTATTAGCCTCCTCCGGTCCTGTCACCTCGCAAACCAACAACACTTCCACCGTAACCCACATTTGGGCTTTGTGCCCTGTATGAATTTTGTTGAAAGTTTGCTTCAGATGAAGAAAACTATGCAGCCCACTCCTCCATTATTTAGCACGTAAACAACATTCGAACAATTCTGAAATCTTTGTCCACTTAAATTCCAATCCCATTGAGAGGAAACCACTCCACCAGGCGAACGGCCGACCACTGGGAGGAAACGGGCATCTGCTTAAACATGGGATGGGAGAGAGCCGAGACGGATTTGACGTAGAGGAAGATTACCGCTGTCTTTCTGGAGTCTTTGGGGGCGATTGGCGCCGGTGAAGGTCAGGGAGGAGCTTGTTGCAGAAGCCAAAGGGAAGGGAAGATGCAGCAATGGCGGGTTTAGCCAGAGGAAGAGGAGGATGCGGTCGCAGGAGAAGCTGGCACTAGCCCACCTGGACCTCGGACTGGGCTTGGCCGTGTCCCAGTTTTCAGTAAGGAAGGTATGGGTAGTAGGGATGGAACTTGGGTCAGGTTTTTACCCGATCCGATTCGACCCGGCTTTATTAGGCCGGTTCTCGGATTATTTACACAGTGCCCGGTTCCGTTTCCGGGTTTGAAAGATGAACCGACCTACCGGGTCGGGGCGAGTTCGGGTATTACATAAAAAAACCGACCCGACCCGTTATATGGGAAAAGTTTAAATGAGATTGCTCTCATATAGCTTATATGAGGCCACTTTAAATCATAGCCCTTGGATCTTGATCTAACGGCTACAAATAGCCATAATGATCTCACCCACTCCCTGATGTGACACACTCACCTACCCACTGATTTAATATCCATCTTCCGATCGGAATCCAACGGCTATAAAGATTGGCCTCATGCTCCTTATATGAGAACGATCTCATGTAAACCCTTCCCTTATATATATATATATATCTCATGTATCATTCCCAACCATAATCCCTCTCGATCAGTTGATCACTTCCTCCCGAGTCCCAAATTCTCCCTCCACTGTTGCCGCCTCGTCGCCGCCTCGCTGCCCTCCAGTCATGCCGCCTTGGTGCCGCCCTGTCGCTGCTACGTGTGGAGTCGATCTCTTCCTCCCAAGTCCCAAATTCTCCCTCCACTGTTGCCGCCCCATCGCCCTCCAGTGTTGCCGCCTTGGTGCCGCCCAGTCGCCGCCCTCCAGTTCCTTCTGAGTCTTCTCCTCGGTCCTCCCTCAACAAGTCAGTTCCCCTTCCCTCCATTCTCCTTTCTATCTCCAAAGTTTGTTCCTTTTTGGAGATTCCTTCTTTTATTTGAAGATTCACACCTTTTTTTGTGCTTGTAGAGTTATTGGATGCTCTTTCTATGATTAGGCCATATTTGTTTCAGTGAAAAAGAAAATTGAACAAAAATGGAATACTTAACTGCTTGTTCTGTTTTGTTGCAAAAAAAAAACTGCTTCTATCTTAGCTACCTCTTACGTACTGGTGCTCACAGCGTCCGGTTGAGCAGAGAAATAGATAAGCTATAGAAGGCACAGATACATAGTATTCTCGTCACTTCAATTGGGATGTAGCCCTTCCAGTAAAGGAATACTTGTGGTAGTTTTTTTTTTCTGTTTGCAGTATCTGGTTGAAAATGCCAGCAGTGAGAGGGCACTTTTAGTAATAATTGACAAGATGATATTCACAATGATTTCTGTTTGCAGATGGTATATCAACAAGTACTTAATATTCATGTTTCCTTTGTTTTGTCATAATCCGGCAGCCAATACTCCTAGCTTTAACAAACCATTGACTCTAATTGTAGTTGAATTTGTCATAATAAATTTCATAGATGTTTGCTCTCCCTCAATTTCTTTTTTTCCTTCAAATAATAATCTTCATGTTAGATATCTTTTTTGCTTGAGACATTTTTCTAGACTATATAGGCAAGGGTAAGTTGCAATTGCTGTAGAGGCTTTAGAATGATAAACCAAGTGATAAATATGAAGAAATAGATAGCATAATCACTGTTAACTTGGATGGACTATCGTATTGTTTGGAATGGTGAAGTATGTTTGAATGGATTTTGTTTATCTCTTTCCAGCATACTTTTTGTCCTAGTCAAGAATTTAGTTGTATCTTAACTATCATGTTACTTAGGCAACATCGTAATTAGGAAGTATAGGCGAGGATTTAACTTTTCTTGTTCTGTTGTTTTCTAGTTTTTAGAAGTACAAGCATCTGGGGGGTTGCTCTGTGTAGGCTAATGATTATTAATGCAGAATTCTGGTGAGATCTCAGGCACATCTTTTATTTGTCAATCTAGGTATTGAGTCAGTTATATTCTAATAAATATGTTTCCAGTGAAGCAAATCTTCAACTCCTCTCCACTATTGTAGTACTGGTGCTTTCTCATCTTATACTGAATGACATGATGAAGGTAGGATAAATGGATAATATGATGCTCTCCGTGATGAAGGTACCACAGATTATCCCCGTTGATTTTGTGAGAGATTACCTGCCCAACGGAGTTACCCAGATCTTTCTCCGTGTTCCTCATGGAAAAATGAAATGGAATGTTGAATATGAGCCAGCTAAACAATGAAATGGAGGGTGGTCTGATTTTGTGTTTGACAATTCTCTGGAAGAAGGTGATGCTGGAGTCTTTGAGCTTGTCAAAACCAATGGTGGAACTGTTCTTGATGTACATATCTTTCATAAAAGTTTTTTTCTGTATCAGTTCCTAACAGTTTTTTTTGTACCTGGAATATGGCTATGACCCATGTAATGTGCATTGCTTACTATAATTAGTTGCCTACTGTTATGTTCCACTTATTATAGTATTACTAGTGCCAGCCCAACTTAGTGGAGTAGCCAAGCTGGCCAAGTTTAAGGGAATAGCCCATCTTATTTTATTATCTGTAATAAGGCAACAGGCCCATCTGATGGGAATAGCCCAGTGGGTAGTTGTAGCCCAACGTGGGAACTATTTATATTGAACTTATGCTCTCCTAATGCATTATGAAAGAAGTATTACCCTAATCTCTATCTCTTCTTTCCTTTCCCTGTCGTCCTCCTCTATTGCAGCCGCCGGCTGCCATTGAGGCCTCCCTTACCTCCATCGTCTCCCCCCTATCCTTACTCCTCTTCTTCTTCCCTCTTCCCATCTTCCTTACCCTCAATTTCCTCAATCTACACAGCCCTTACTATCCTAAATTGTGGAGACATATCATTGGTATCAGAGCACCGGTCCTTGGAAGCACGAAGGTTTTTGGGCGATGGCATGAAGCAACCAGCGATCAGAAGTTGAACACCAACCAACGGTTGAAGCAGCCGTGCAAGGAGACTCTCATAATGAGGTGCCGCCCTCTTCTCCCCAAAGAACTGAGATTCACGAGATGATGGCGCGCCAAGATCAATTCTTGTAACTCTTTATGCAGCATCAGCAACAATACCATAAGGATATGGCACAGGTACGAGACTCCTTTGAACGCCTGTCCTTGTCGACGACAGCGCCCCACCCTTCTGGTAGACCTGAAAGAGGGGTGTTACCGCCACCACTGAATGGACCTTTTGCACGTTGTCCCCCTGTTACAGCTCGATGCATGAACCAACACACCACTGCCATAGGATCGCAAACAGCCCCCGCCGGCCCCCAGCCCTTGAGTGTCGGCGCCTTTTGGCAGTTGGGTGTTCGTCAGAGTGCTGCAACGAACCCCTTGGGTCAGCCCCATACTGATCGGGGTCCCGGAGACGAGGAACGTGACTTTGAATGGCCCCCCTGTCCAGGCTGAGTCTAGTTGGACCAACCAAGGCTATTCATGCGATGAGCGCCAGACCCCAGGCCAGCCGAGACGAGACTTGCGCGACTCCAGTTTCCCAAGTACTCCGGCGAGGATAATCCAGTGGACTGGGTGTACCAAGCTGAGAAGTTCTTCCGTTACCAAGACACACGATCAAACGAGGACAAATTAAAGGTATCTTCCTTCCATCTCACCGGCGATGCTTGGATTTGGTATCAGTATTAACAACCGCGGAATACATGGCAACAATTCATTATAGAGCTTTGTATTCAATTCAGGCCTACGGAGTATGCCGACTTCAATGAACTACTCAGTTCTTTACAGCAGACATCTACGGTGCGTGCTTACTAGATGGAGTTCATGCGAATAGCCAGCCGGGTCTCGTCTTGGACTCAGGAGGCCCTTGTGGGTAAATTTATGCAAGGCTTAAAGCTCGAAATTTCGGATGCTATTCGTCACTACCCGCGCACCTCTATGGCTGAGGTAATTAAGCATGCCCGGATTGCGGAGGAGCGACTTAATAGACAACAGAGGGCTTGGAGGCCCCCTACCCAACCAACCATGTCCACCGCACCTCCGGCACTTCAGGTTGACTCTCATGCTACTCCTCCGTCTCAGCCGCCCATCCGCCGGTTGACACAAGCCCAAATGGAGGAGCGCCGCTCTAAGGGTCTGTGCTATAATTGTGACGAACGCTTCGTCCCCGACCATCGTTGCAAGAACCGCACCCTCTTAGCCTTGGAGGGTCTATGGGACGAGGTCCCTGAGGATGATGACAAAGCGGGATTTGCACCAGACCCTCCCCCTGCTGATCAGCCTGAGATCTCCTTCCATGCCTTCTCGGGCGCATACATGCCGCAAACTATGCGCGTCCAAGGAGCTATCAAGAAGCAGAAGGTATCTGTCCTTATCGATTCTCGTAGTACTCATAATTTTATCAATGATAAGGTTGCCTCGTGGCTGGGATGTCCATTGCATGTGTAAGGACCCTAACCTTTGAACCGGTTTATCTTAATATTAGTCATTGGTTAATCATGTAGTTTAAGTGATTTTCGATTTAACTCGATTATTTTCGAAAATAAATGAATTTACAATGGTTTTAATCAAAACTGATTTCACAATAATGAGTTTCAAGTGATTTTAGATCAAACCTGCATTTTTGGAATTTTTCAGATTTTTCACTAATTTTTCGAAAATTAGGGTTTGACGGTACCCCGGCGGGCTCCGCCGTCGAAATTAGGTTTTTGTGACCAAAACACCCCAGACATTATAGAAAGTCATTATAAAAATTTTCAGAGTTTTCTGGACTTAATTTCGGATTAAAATCGTCAAATTATTCAATTTTAGCCAAAAATCTTATTTTTACCCGAAACTTTAATTAGGGCTACCCCAAATTTTTCTATAAAAGGAAAGTGTTGTGCTCTTTCCCAATTTGGAAAAAAGGCTTGTCTGGGAGGTTAGGAGCCTCTTTCCCCATTGCTTGAGAAGGAAGGGATTAAAGGTATTTAGCCTAATCTTTGTTATTTTCTTTAAAAAATTTTTAATCATTTCTTAATCTTGATTCATTCAATGTTTTAATCCATTTTGAAAGCATAAAAACTACTGTTTTATACTTATCTACTAAGCCTAATCTTCAAAATCATGACTATGTTTTTAAAAGGCCCTAGATTTAAGGTTTAACATTTGTTTTTCAAAGCTTAATAATGATTAATAGAGTATTAATATAAAATCATTTTGTTTGAAAGGTGTTCAAGGTGGTTCAACGTTTCCCTCATCAAATCAAGGTAATGGGTTCTTCAATCTTAGTTTTGGGTAGTGAATGGCTTGTTTTAGTAGTTTTTACTTGAATAGGTGTTCTTGTTTAAGGCTCTAATGGTGGGTTTAATAAATGCTAATTTTTTGCTATGATTTCTTATGGTTTTATCTTAGAATGATATGTGGATATGTTCTGGAATGTTTGATGGGTTTTTATTAATGTTTGAGGCATGTATTAAGCTTTCAAGATGTGTTAATAGAGTCTCGGTTTTTGAAATTTTGAAAATAGGAGAGATGACCTGCGATCATCTTCTCGGTTTTGATTTACAGCCCGATTTTCAAATAAATATAACTTTTTACTCCAAACTCCGAATTGAGCGTGGTCGGTGGCGTTGGAAAGCTGACTTCTTGAACTTTAATATCAAATATGATATATGTGTACAAAGTTATGAAGATTCAAATATTAGAGTTACTTTTTACCCTATTATTGCATCTTACTCTTGTTTTCCTATAAAAACCAAAAACTACATTAAAGTACCCCTAATTCTATTCAAACACCAACATAAACATAGGTTAAATGGCTTATGAAATGCATAATTCATGTGTAGATCATATGGTTTATGAGTAATTGAGGTGATCATGTTATGATTTATTGTATGGTAAAAGAGCATGCTTGTAGGAGTAAGCCTTCAACTCTACATGGATAGATTAAGCTAAGTAGGGTACGCGATATTATTGCACATGTTGATAATGACACATGTTGATATTGAAATTATATCATGGTGAAATCCTTGTGAATAAGCATGTTTCCGGCAAAGTTATGATATTGTGAACTATGAGATGTGCTCTTTTATGTCAAATATGGTTTTATTGAGAATTGTGATTTGAAATGGGATTTAACAATGCATTTAATGTCTTATGAGGTTATGTCAAAGCATATTGCCATGTGATTAGAATGTGCATGAAACACACACATATTTAGGAGTTTATCATGATATTGTAGTTGATATATGCTTTGATTGTGATGCATGAGGGGATGGATTGGGAGCACGTTCCATGTGTTGGAACCCACGTAGGATTGCTCACGGATGTACCATGATAGCATGCATCATGTATCGGATTTCATGGATGAAGTTTTATCGTTGTTTAAATGAAATTGATCGATTGTATGAAATGTGTGAGATTGTATGCCGGATTAATCGATCGATGGTTCAATCGAAACTTGGTTGGTCCGAAAGGACATGTTTTCGATTTCATTCCCTCCTGGAACAGGTTCACTTCCCTGGTTGAGTTTTGATTGAGATATATGGGGGGCGAGTTGTGTACTTTCCTTTCGAAGATTATTGAGATGTCAAAAACCGGACACTGAGCACCCGGGTGGTATGCTTTTGTGCAACAGCTACCACGTGTTCTAGTTTCTCTTCGTGAGATTCGGGCTCTCCCTCACCGCAGGAGACTACCCAGGGCGAACACACCTGCTCTAGTTTCTCTTCGTGAGATTCGGGCATCCTTGGCCAGGATTGTCTAGGGCGAGCAGCACTTGGGATTGATGTTAAGCATGAAAAATACACATTTTTATATGCCTTTTTACCTATTTGTTAGTTGTGTTTTCTAATTAAAATGAGGAATAAAGTGAATTTTGGTAATTTTCTAAGTAATTAGGAGTTAAACGAATAAGGCTCTCTAAATTGCTCAATTTAACACTGTTCCGTAATTTTATAAATATTTGGTGCGTCTAATTTGGGACATGTTTTATTTTGTATAGGTTCGCATGCTCGTACTGCTGAACAGCCAAAAGTGAAGCCGTTAGACGGGTTTTGAAATGCCAAAGCAACCCAAGATCTGAGATCACGCGCAGAGAAGATCTGGACCATTGATGTTCACTGATGAGGAAGAAGGGCGCTGCGTTAAGATAAGAGCCATTCAGATTTGATCAAGCGGATGAGAATTCTACAACGGGTTTTAAGAGAGTAAAAGAAAAAAAAAAGGAAAGAAAGAAAATCCGGACCGGTTCAATGGTCCGGTTTAATGAAGAAAAAAAAACAAAACAAAACCCGAGCCGCTGGCTCGGGTGTTCTGTTTCTGAAACAGAGAGCGCTCGAGCTCTCTGCTCGAGCGCTCATGGCGGTGGAGTCCTGGGTTCCGGCGACGGCAGCACGAAAGATCGGCGGCTGGAGCTTCTGTTCGAGGCGATGGGCGGCGGCATAGCATGACGGCGAGATTCCAACTGTGCAGAAGGACGGCGAATGATGGAGCGATCGACGGCGGAGCTCGAGCTGGCGGAAGGCAGTGGATGGGTTCCGGTGAATCGGCGGCCATGAGGAGCAACATCAGAACCTCGACTGTGAAAGGGGGTCAGCTCGATTTGGAAAGATTTGATTTTGGGTGCGATTTGGAAAGTCTTGATTCCAGCTCGATTTAGGACTTCGAAAGAGGCGTGAATGGCTGGGAATTGGCCGGATTTGGAGTCCAAAATAGTGGCGATTCCGGATTTGGAAGGCGTCCTCAATTTGGAGATTTTGGTTTCGTCCTCAATCTGGGGTCTTTATAAACAGAACACCGGCAGTTCGACAGGGAGGGAGACGACCAGACAGTTCCAGAGCTCATTTTTTTTTCAGTTTTAAATTTGCAATTTCTGTTTTCTATTTTCTTTACATCTCGGGTTCGATTGTATTGCTGTGTTGATTCAAAGAACAGTTCAATTTTCGAACTGCTGCTGTGAACAGTAATCCGTGGAGAAGAAGAACAGTATTTTTCTATTTCTCATTATTATTCTGAGAATTCCTGTAAGTATTCTGATCTATAATACAAATGAATTCTATTATTTTTGCAGTTAATTTCTGTAGTATGAGTAGCTAAATCCCTGTCTAGGGCTGAGATGAAGCCATGATTAGTTGTAGGAATAGTATTCATGCGATGCAATTGTTTTGCCTAAATTAATGCGTTTTAACGATTGTTATTCTCAAATTAATTGCATTGGGCTATATGTTGAACATGCTATTTAGATATTACTTGTGATTTATCAAATGATGGATACATGTAATGATTTGAATTTCATCTGTTGATATGCAAGAGAATACAAAATTCTATTTAAAAATTTATATGCTTTAATGCTGAAATTTTCCGTAGGAGAATAGATTGAATTCCAATTCTCTACGAGATAATCGTGAAAACAATTGCTGATTTTAAAAGAAATATTCCTATGATTGTCATGTGCTGATTCTTATGCCCTAGAGTTTTAAATTCTTGATTAAAGTTTCAATTTTTATTTGTCAATTAGTTTCTTTTTCATAGATTATTTAATTGCCTTTAGATTAATTTCTTAGTTAAAGCTGTTTAATTGCATTGAGTCTTAGATTAGTCGTAGTTGTAGTGGATCAAAGCAATTTAATTCTTCAACAAGGGTAATAATCTGATCTTCGAATTAGAATCCAAAAACACAAGTCCCTGTGGGTTCGACCTCGTAAGAATTGTGCGACTATACTCCAAACACGATTCGTACACTTGCGAGTAAAATTAGGAGACTAATTAAAACAACAAAAAGTTTTTGGCGCCGCTGCCGGGGACTTGTAGGAAATCAAATTCTAAGACTAATTTTACCCTTGCAGTTAATTTTAGGTAAAAAAATAAAAAAAATTTAAAAATTAAAAAATTAAAAAATTTTAAACACGTGAGAGTTGATTGACGGTGGATGACCACGTGGACACGTGATCACACACTGCGTCTGGTTAGCAACAATTCTAATCCTTTAGAGAATCGTGAAACAAAAATTGATCTTTCATTCAAAATGGAAGATCAACCTGAGAAATCTCTGAGGGAGTTATTTTCTCCGATCACAATCAACCCTCCATCTTGCATAGTGTTGCCTGCAACCTCTGCAAAGCATTTTGAACTAAAACCCCAAATAATTCAACTTTTGCCAAATTATCATAGTCTTAACAGAGAGGATCCTTACATGCATGTAAAGGATTTTCTAGAAATTTGTGCAACTTTTAGGTTCACAGACTTCTCTGATGAGTCTGTTCGTCTGCGCCTTTTCCCCTTCTCTTTGAAGGACAAGTCCAAGGCATGGTTAAATTCTCTTCCCGCTGACTCTGTCACAACATGGGATATGTTAGTGAGCAAGTTCTTGTCCAAATTCTTCTCAATGGCCAAAACCAATGAATTAAAGAGAGAAATCACTGACTTCATGGAAGATGAAAATGAAAAATTTTATGAGAGTTGGGAAAGATTTAAAGACCTTTTACTAAAATGTCCACATCATGGGTTTGAAACATGGAGGTTAATACAACACTTTTACAATGGATTAACTCAAACACACCGCAACATGATTGAATCAATGAATGGCGGTGCTTTCTTAGACTTAGGAGGTGAAGCAGCTTATAACTTCTTAGAGCGACTAGCTGAAAGGTCCCAACAGTGGGATTTTGCAGGTCATAGGGAGAGACAACATCAAGCTCCTAAGAAGGGAGGTCTCTACGAAATCAAAGATGACGTAGATGTTAAGGTCAAACTTGATGCGTTAACCAAGAAAATAGATGCCCTGAGTTTGAACCGAAGCATCAATGCCCTCAACATGAATGAAGCATGCTCTGTGTGTGCTAGCCCGATGCATACATCTCTGAACTGCCCTTCCATGAATACTTATCCAGAGTGTTATGCAGAACAAGTAAATGTTCTAAACAATTATGGGAAGCCGACAGGCAATCCTTTCTCTGAAACTTACAATTCAGGTTGGAGAAATCATCCAAATTTCTCCTGGAGACAAAGTCAACCACCTATGAATGTAGGTGGGCAGCCTATGCAACCCATGCATACTCAGTTTAGGCAGAATAACCCACCTTATCCAGCCTTGTCTCAACCTCCTCCCCAATATCAACAACCTGTCAATCAATCTCCATCCCATACACAAAAACAATCCTCGTTAGAAGACACTCTAAAATCTTTCATCCAATCCACAAGCCAAGTTATTCAGTCAACTAACCAAGCTATGCTTGAGATGAAGAACTCTACACACATGAATACTCAAGCAATTGCTAAGTTAGAGACTCAAGTTGGTCAATTGGCTACTCAATTAGCAGAAAGAGAGAGAGGGAGATTTCCTAGTCAACCTGTGCCTAACCAGAAGGGCCAATTTTCCATTGGTAGTAGCTCCAATTCTTCACAGAATGAGGAACATGTTCAATCAGTCATTACCCTTAGGTCTGGAAAGCAAATTGATAATAAAATTGAAACTCCTGAAAAAGAAGAAAGTGAGAACACTAATACTGAAATAGAGACTAAGGACATTAATTCTTCTCCAATTGTTGACAGTGATTCTCGACCTAGGAATTTTGTACCTAGGGCACCATATCCGCAAAGACTAGTCAATCCTAAAAAAGGTGCACAATATGGACACTTCAATTAGTTGACCGTTCGGTTAAAATTCCTCGAGGTGTTGTTGAGGACGTTTTGATAAAGGTTGATACATTTTATTTCCCTGTGGACTTTGTTGTCCTTGATACTCAACCTGTTCTGAACATAAGTGGGCAAATACCTGTCATTTTGGGTCGTCAATTTCTAGCTACATCTAATGCTATCATTAATTGCAAAAATGGAGTGATGCAAATTTCTTTTGGGAACATGAAGGTGGAATTGAACATTTTTTACATCAGTAAACAACCACCTGACATGGATGATGTGAATGAAATAAGCCTGATTGAAACACTTGTCCATGAAACATTTCTTCAAACACATTCCCAAGATCCTTTAGAGGCATGCTTAACACATTTTGGTTGTGAATTTGATTTCGATCAGTCAATTGAACAAGTAAACTCATTGCTTGAGTCTGTACCTCTGATGAGTACTGAACGGTGGCAACCAAAAGTGGAGCCTCTTGCCTTATCATCATCACCAGTAGTTCCATCTAGCGTTGAGCCACCTAAATTAGACCTGAAACCACTGCGTGATACTCTGAAATATGCTTATTTAGGTCCTGCTGAGTCCTTACCTGTCATTATTGCATCAGACCTAGATGTGGCTCAAGAGCGTAAATTACTTGATGTTCTTGTAAAGCACAAAGAAGCCATAGGGTGGACCATTGCAGATATTAAAGGCATCAGTCCTTCTATTGTTATGCATAGAATTCATTTGGAGGATGATGCCAAGCCTTCTCGTGAATCCCAAAGGCGTCTTAACCCTGTAATGCAAGAAGTTGTTCGAGCTGAAATCCTTAAGCTTTTAGATGTAGGAGTTATCTACCCAATCTCTGATAGTAAATGGGTAAGTCCTGTTCAAGTTGTGCCGAAAAAGTCTGGTATAACTGTAGTGAAAAATGATGCTGATGAGTTAGTGCCAACTCGAGTTCAAACGGGTTGGCGTGTCTGTATTGATTATAGGAAGTTGAATGCTTTGACAAGAAAAGATCATTTTCCCCTTCCTTTCATTGACCAAATGCTGGAAAGGTTAGCGGGACATGAATATTATTGCTTCCTTGATGGTTATTCTGGTTATAACCAAATTTCCATAGCCCCTGAAGACCAAGAAAAGACCACTTTCACGTGTCCTTTTGGTACCTTTGCCTACCGTCGCATGCCCTTTGGTCTATGCAATGCACCTGCTACCTTTCAAAGGTGCATGTTGAGCATTTTCTCTGATATGGTAGAGCGATTTTTAGAGGTATTCATGGACGATTTTTCTGTCTTTGGGCCATTTCGGTTCTAAAAAGACTGCTGCAAAGATTTTGCAGTGTGGATTTTATTGGCCTACTATTTTCAAAGACTGTCATGATTATTGTTCAGCATGTGAACGATGTCAGAAGTTAGGAGCACTTTCACGCCGTAACATGATGTTTTTAACCCCAATCCTTATTATAGACCTTTTTGATGTCTGGGGTATTGACTTCATGGGACCTTTTCCTAACTGTTTTGGCAATCTTTATATCCTTGTGGGGGTAGACTACGTCTCTAAATGGGTAGAGGCCGTAGCGTGTAAAACCAATGACCACAAAGTGGTGGTCCAATTCTTAAAGGATAATATTTTTGCACGTTTTGGTTCTCCTCGTGCTATAATAAGTGATGGGGGAAAACATTTCTGTAATAGGGTTTTTGAACAGTTAATGAAGAAATATGGCATAACCCACAAAATTGCTACCCCATACCATCCCCAGACAAGTGGTCAAGTTGAGATTTCTAATAGGGAGATTAAGCATATTTTAGAAAAGACAGTCAATCCTAATCACAAAGATTGGTCACTGAGACTCACCGATGCTTTGTAGGCATACCGTACTGCATTCAAAACTCCCATTGGAATGTCTCCATACCGTATTGTTTATGGGAAAGCTTGTCATCTTCCTGTTGAAATTGAGCATAAAGCTTATTGGGCAATTAAGCACCTGAATTTTGATTTAAATAGAGCAGGAATTCAAAGGAAACTGCAGTTGAATGAGTTGGATGAGCTTCGTAATGATGCTTATGAGTGTGCAAAATCATACAAGGATCGTATGAAAAAGGTTCATGATCAAAATATTCTGTGAAAATCTTTTACATCGGGGCAGAAAGTTCTTTTCTACAATTCTCGTTTACATCTGTTTCCGGGTAAATTGAAGTCTCGATGGACAGGACCTTTTCTAGTTCGTGTTGTTTATCCTCATGGAGCAGTTGAAATAGAAAACCCCAAGAATGGTGATATATTCAAAGTTAATGGTCATCGTCTTAAACCATTCTTGGAATTGCAGCAACCTCAGCTTGATGAATTGAGTCTGGCAGACCCGACTTATAATGACTAAAGTTGCAGTCATTTGTTTTGTGCATAGTGGGTTTAGTTTTCTTTGCTTGCTTTATTTTTCATTATTTATCACTCATATTTTTAGGTTCATGATTCTCACAGGATATCTAGATGGCTGCCATATTCTTACACCTATGGGTGATGCCTGCACAGTTAGAAGAAGTAGTGAATGAACATCCACTGACTCCAGACTTAGATATTCCAGTCGTCTATCCTTGGGCACCATTACTACCACATCAGTTAGCGGGGAGTATGGATGACTCACCCATAGATGAGCTTGATCTTCAGGGGCCCATAGCTGCTGTCAATGTTGTTCCCATTTCATATTCGTTTTTGTTCCCCAGAGAGTCTAGGTGGGAGAGATTGAAGAGAAGTCTGGGAACATTCATTTGCAATTTGAGAGATGTCATTTGGTCATATTTTTATTCTCTGTGGTCTCACGCTAAATCCTTGGTAGAATCTGCATCATCCATTAATGAGTGAAGTAATAGCTGTGTCTGGCTGAAGACGTAAAACTTAGCGCTACTGGGAGGCAACCCAAGTTTTTAGAATTTTTATTTTTGTGCTTATTTTTCTTATGTTATTCCTGTGCTTCACTTGTTCTTTTCATTTTGATAGATACTATAGCATTTCAGTGGAGTGCAGGTACTATCTTTCCTTCCCTCGTCTATTTATTTTCCTCAGTACTTATTTCATATCTTCTTACATTGAGGACAATGTTTCATGCAGGTTTGGGGGTATAGGAAGATATAAGATATTTGTTTAGGATATCTTAGTTATTTTCTTGCTTGTTTTGAATTTTGCAGTTAAAAAAAACATAAAAAAAAAAATAGATTTTAGGCTGTTTGTTAGTATTTTTATAGGTTTTGGTAGTTTATCCCTTCGTGATGTATACTTCAATTTTTAAGAGATTAATTTACATTGGAAGTGTGAGTAAGTATACTGGAGGATAGAGACACTTAACTGAGAAATAGCATTCTGTTACAATCCTCTAGGATCAAGTGCTTAAGCTAATAAAATTCACTCACACACACCAGTTACATAAAGTAATACCTTCTAGAGATTTGTTGAATACTAATCTTCAGTGGGATGTCTTTAGTCAGAGTCATTGGATGATGTGTGGTTATCTGTTGAGCTTAAACGATCATGATAGACCATTTACTTGGCTATGGCAAGGGCTTGGAACAGGAAATAGGTTGAGAGTATAATACAGCCTGGACAGAATAAGATGCTTGAAAATATATATGCTGAAAATGAAAAAAAAAATGGAAACGAAAATAAAGAAAGGGGCTGCTTGACTATTATAGGATTAACTTAGGCTGATGCTCAGGTCCGAAGCGGTCCATCTTAAAACCTAATGCCCTAAGCCAACTGGCTGGGAGTCATTGGCCTGAGTCATTGCTAAACCTAAGCATCTTGAAGTCAGGCCTTACACAGTCCTAATAAAAAAAAAAGTCTATGGTGTATTATCCTCTCAAATCTAGAATGTTGGACCCGAAGGAGGCGCGCAAGCATCTGTGCTATCATGAACCTAAAGATTACGATGACTATGTAGATTCTGATGTTCTTTGGTTAATGGGTAACACTGGATCTGTGTGAAACAGAGATTTAGAGTGTATTGCTACAATGTTCTACACTTTCTATTATTTAAAGTATCATGCTATATGATATTGAGCAGAAATTTCCAAGATGAAGGTGTAGAATAAAACCACTTACTTGAGCGCTTCTATATTCCAGTTGATTATAAATGCAAGTACGTGTGGTTAGTTTTCTTAAGTATTGCAGTGTGTATTTGAAGGGATAATAGGTTTTGTGTTTTGAAGTGTTTAGTTGACTTCTTTCTCATTTAGATAAAGAATAAGGTTAATTTTATAAATACATATTTGTGGGTAGCATGGCTGCAAACCCTCACGAGACTTCACTCGTCCAGCCAGGGACACCTGGGGGTTTAAAAGGCTTGTTGCATATGCTAAATGCAATCGTGGTTCCCTACGACAGTGGCATTTATTTTTGAGTAGTTTTATTATTTTTCTTTTTGTGTTTTGCTTGAGGACTAGTAAAATATAGGTTTGGGGGTATTTGTTAAGCATGAAAAATACACATTTTTATATGCCTTTTTACCTATTTGTTAGTTGTGTTTTCTAATTAAAATGAGGAATAAAGTGAATTTTGGTAATTTTCTAAGTAATTAGGAGTTAAACTAATACGGCTCTCTAAATTGCTCAATTTAACACTGTTCCGTAATTTTATAAATATTTGGTGCGTCTAATTTGGGACATGTTTTCTTTTGTATAGGTTCGCATGCTCGTACTGCTGAACAGCCAAAAGTGAAGCCGTTAGGCGAGTTTTGAAATGCCAAAGCAACCCAAGATCTGAGATCACGCGCAGAGAAGATCTGGACCGTTGATGTTCACTGATGAGGAAGACGGGCGCTGCGTTAAGATAAGAGCCATTCAGATTTGATCAAGCGGATGAGAATTCTACAACGGGTTTTAAGAGAGTACAAGAAAAAAAAAGGAAAGAAAGAAAATCCGGACCGGTTCAATGGTCCGGTTTAATGAAGAAAAAAAAATAAAAACAAAACCCGAGCCGCTGGCTCGGGTGTTCTGTTTCTGAAACAGAGAGCACTCGAGCTCTCTGCTCGAGCGCTCATGGCGGTGGAGTCCTGGGTTCCGGCGACGGCAGCACGAAAGATCGGCGGCTGGAGCTTCTGCTCGAGGCGATGGGCGGCGGCATAGCATGACGGCGAGATTCCGACTGTGCAGAAGGACGACGAATGGTGGAGCAATCGACGGTGGAGCTCGAGCTGGCGGAAGGCAGTGGATGGGTTCCGGTGAATCGGCGGCCATGAGGAGCAACATCAGAACCTCGACTGTGAAGGGGGGTCAGCTCAATTTGGAAAGATTTGATTTTGGGTGCGATTTGGAAAGTCTTGATTCCAGCTCGATTTAGGACTTCGAAAGAGGCGTGAATGGCTGGGAATTGGCCGGATTTGGAGTCCAAAACAGTGGCGATTCCGGATTTGGAAGGCGTCCTCAATTTGGAGATTTTGGTTTCGTCCTCAATCTGGGGTCTTTATAAACAGAACACCGGCAGTTCGACAGGGAGGGAGACGACCAGACAGTTCCAGAGCTCATTTTTTTTTAGTTTTAAATTTGCAATTTCTGTTTTCTATTTTCTTTACATCTCAGGTTCGATTGTATTGCTGTGTTGATTCAAAGAACAGTTCGAAATTTTTGAACTGCTGCTGTGAACAGTAATCCGTGGAGAAGAAGAACAGTATTTTTCTATTTCTCATTATTATTCTGAGAATTCCTGTAAGTATTCTGATCTATAATACAAATGAATTCTATTATTTTTGCAGTTAATTTCTGTAGTATGAGTAGCTAAATCCCTGTCTAGGGCTGACATGAAGCCATGATTAGTTGTAGGAATAGTATTCATGTGATGCAATTGTTTTGCCTAAATTAATGCGTTTTAACGATTGCTATTCTCAAATTAATTGCATTGGGCTATATGTTGAACATGCTATTTAGATATTACTTGTGATTTATCAAATGATGGATACATGTAATGATTTGAATTTCATCTGTTGATATGCAAGAGAATACAAAATTCTATTTAAAAATTTATATGCTTTAATGCTGAAATTTTCCGTAGGAGAATAGATTGAATTCCAATTCTCTACGAGATAATCGTGAAAACAATTGCTGATTTTAAAAGAAATATTCCTATGATTGTCATGTGCTGATTTTTATGCCCTAGAGTTTTAAATTCTTGATTAAAGTTTCAATTTTTATTTGTCAATTAGTTTCTTTTTCATAGATTATTTAATTGCCTTTAGATTAATTTCTTAGTTAAAGCTGTTTAATTGCATTGAGTCTTAGATTAGTCGTAGTTGTAGTGGATCAAAGCAATTTAATTCTTCAACAAGGGTAATAATCTGATCTACGAATTAGAATTCCAAAAACACAAGTCCCTGTGGGTTCGACCTCATAAGAATTGTGCGACTATACTCCAAACACGATTCGTACACTTGCGAGTAAAATTAGGAGACTAATTAAAACAACAACAATTGACAACCCCATTGTTCCTGTGTAGGAACCAGACCATGATACGCCTTCATGGCCTTGATTGTGTCCCGCTTTAGTGGCAGATTGTGTTACTCCTTGATGGAGGCATTCACCATTGTGATGATACATGCTTATTGCGATGTTATGCGTGCTTATACCATGTGTTGGTTATTTTGGACATGCAGGGTGAATTTACGAGATATGAATGCATGATTATACCATGTGTTGGTTATTTTGGATATGCAAGGTGAATTTATGAGATATGAATGCCTGATTAGGTGGAAGTATGTGGATGAGATATCATGTTGCAGGATTATGTGTTATGAATGCATGATATGGGAGTATGTGAATGAGATATGGTTATGCAGGTTTATGTGTTATACGTGCATGACTAGATAATGGGATAATCATGTCAATTATGGATTTTCAGCTATGTTATGATGCCTTATGATTTCTGATTATTGTCGATTTTATAAAACTATTACTGAGTTTTATACTCACCCCTCTTTCCTTCTTTTGTTTTGGGGCTGCGTGGTGCGACACGTAGATGAACAGGATCTTCTGTTTGAGGAGCGATCGTAGAGAGAGCAGGATTAGGCGTGGATGCCTTGGACTTGATTAGTTTATCTTTTGAGTTGTTATATTTTGTATGTTGAGACTTGTGGGGAATTATATTTTAAACCCTTGTAATTCGAGCCCGGTACGCTGGCTCAAAATGGTACTTGTGGATTTAATGGCTTGTCGATCTACCTTGAGTTAGACTCTACCTTTATTCCTCTTATTTACTCTTGCACAAAACTGTTTTTGCGTAACTCTGTTAGTGAGACCGCCCGTATGAGGGGCATAAGTCTTCCGCTATATCTCCATAACGTCGCCCCTGTGTGCCGGTTCGACTCTTGGACCGGATTCGGTTCGGATCGGGCGGTGCCTGGGGCGTGACAGCATGCCTCGTCTCCATTTGACGTCCAGATTGGTGATGGCTCCAACCTCCGTAGTGCTGGTTTGTGCCCCAGCGTTGGGTTGACTATCCAGGGTCACGCCTTCCTTCTGGACCTTTATCTATTGCCTACGCAAGGGGCTGATGTGGTCCTAGGCGTGCAGTGGCTACATAACCTTGGAGATGTAGTTTGGAACTTCGACAACATGACGATGCGGTTTACCCTGGGCGGCCAATCGGTTCAGCTCTCGGGCGGGTCCCCAGGTACCCTCAATTCTATGATCTCATTGGATTCACTCTCACATGGTGTTCCCCAGGGGTTCTTCTTGCAATTATTATCATCGGAGCCCACGGCTCCATCGGAGGCCCCTCCTGATTTGGCAGCCTTGCTTTCGGCCTTCGAGGAGTTATTTCAGGAACCTTCCGGTCTTCCACCGCCCCGGTCTCATGATCACCATATCCCTATTGTGCCCGGGGCTGCGCCTGCTAATGTTCGTCCGTACAGATATCCCCATATTCAAAAAGCTGAGATTGAGAAGTTGGTCAAAGAGATGTTATTGAGCAGGATTATTCAGCCGAGTTCTAGATCTTATTCGTCACCAGTTCTGTTGGTCCAGAAGAAAGATGGTACGTGGCATTTTTGTGTGGATTACCGCGCCTTAAACGCCATCACACTCAAGGACTAGTATCCGATTCCCGTCATTGAGGAATTGTTTGATGAATCGGCTCATGCCCGAGTTTTCTCCAAGCTGGATTTGCGTGTTGGGTACCTGTTGTTGTTTTAATTAATCTTCTTAATTTTACTCGCAAGTGTACGAATCGTGTTTGGAGTATAGTCGCACAATTCTTACGAGGTCGAACCCACAGGGACTTGTGTTTTTGGAATTCTAATTCGAAGATCAGATTATGACCCTTGTTGAAGAATTAAATTGATTTAATTCACTACAACTACGACTAATCGAAGACTCAATGCAATTAAACAGCTTTAACTAACAAATAAATCTAAAAGCAATTAAGTAATCTATGAAAAAGAAACTAATTGACAAATAAAAATTGGAACTTTAATCAAGAATTTAAAACACTAGGGCATAAGAATCAGCACATGACAATCATAGGAATAATTATTCAAAATTAGCAATTGTTCTCACGATTATCTCGTAGAGAATTAGAATTCAATCTTTTCTCCTATGGAAGATTTCAGCATGAAAGCATATAAATTTTTAAATAGAATTTTGTATTCTCTTGCATATCAACAGATGAGATTCAAATCATTACATGTATCCATCATTCGATAAATCAGAAGTAATATCCAAATAACATATTAAACATTAAAATCCAATGCAATTTATTTGAGAATAACAATCATTAAAGCAATTAATTTAGGGATAGCAATTGCATGAATAATTTTCCTATGACTAATCACGGCTTCATCTCAGCCCTAGACAGAAAATTAGCTACTCATATTAAGAAAAGTAACTGCAAACTTAAAGGAATTCATTAGATTTAAAATCAAAATGACTTACATAAATTGTGGAATAATAGAAAATAAAGTAGAATGTACTGTTCCTCTTCTCTCGGTCTCGGTCGACTGTTCGAGCAGTAACAGTTCAATACAAATTTCTTCTTCTAATCAACCCAGCAGCAACAATTTGGAATGAAAAATGGAAAATGAAAACAAGAACAGATAATAAAAATTGAAATTTGAAACTGAAAAAAAAAACAAAATGAAATCTCTGGTCGTCTCTCTCGAACGGCTCTCCTGACTCTTCTGCTCTGCTCTGTTTATATAGACTGCAAAAACAGTCCTTTTTTCTTCCAAAATCAGGCCTTTCCTAAGCCAATTTCATGCAAATCAGAACCTTCCCTTTCACCACCTTCCAAATCAATCACTTTGCAGCTTAATTCGCACTGAATCCCGTCCAAGTGTGTAATAAAAATCCCATCTTTAAACCATTCCAGAACAAAGCCGAAGCACTCAAAAACACATCTTTCCAATTCAAAGCCAAAATCGACCTCTTTGAAATTGTTGATTGAACTGAAAATGTACGCTTACCATTCTGTGGCCATTGATTTTCCGATTCGACTTTATTGCAAGCATTTTTTCCAAATCTAGAACTTTCCAAAACAGAGGCTGCTCTGTTCGCTCCGGAACCGCCGGTATCCATGGCCGTCATCCTCTGCCTCGCCGTGACCGTCGATCATCGACTCCTCCTCAGCTCGAGCCTCCATCGCCGCCATCGTCGGCCGTCAGAACCCATATCCGCCATCGAGCTCTGCTCTTCATTGCCGTCGGGTTCTTCCGTGACCTCAAAATCGACCCATGGCCGTCACCATCGTCGCTGCTTCGAATGACCGCCGTCGTTCCCAAGTTGCTGGAACCCAGGGCCTCCACCGGCCTGCTATTTTTACTAACAAATAGGTAAAAAGGCATATAAAAATGTGTACTTTTCATGCATAACAAATACCCCCAAACCTAGATTTTGCTAGTCCTCAAGCAAAACACAAAAGAAAAACAATAAAACTACTCAAAAATAAATGCCACTGTCGTAGGGAATCACAATAGCATTTAGCATATGCAACAAGCCTTTTAAACCCCCAGGTGTCCCTGGATGGTCGAGTGAAGTCTCGTGAGGGTTTGCAGCCATGCTACCCACAAACATGTATTTATAAAACTAACATTATTCTTTATCTAAATGATAAAGAAGTCAACTAAACACTTCAAAAATAGAACCTATTATCCCTTCAAATACACACTGCAATACTTAAGAAAACTAACCAAATGTACATTTATAATCAACTGGAATATAGAAGCGCTCAAGCAAGTGGTTTTATTCTACACCTTCATCTTGGAAATTTCTGCTCAATATAATATACATGATACTTTAAATAATAGAAATTGTAGAACATTGTAGCAATACACTCTAAATCTCTGTTTCACACAGATCCAGTGTTACCCATTAACCAAAGAACATTAGAATCTACATAGTCATCGTAATCTTTAGGTTCATGATAGCACAAATGCCTGCGCGCCTCCTTCGGGTCCAACATTCTAGATTTGAGAGGATAATACACCATAGATTTTTCTTTCTGTTTTTTATTTTTTTTTGCAATAGGACTGTTGATTGATTGAATTTTTAACTATTTACTCGCAATCACACGAGACTCAGTATAGTCTAGTGGAAACGAGGTCGAACCCAAAGGACTTGGAAGATTAATCGAATTCTAATGAAAGATTGAATTTTTATGATTTTAATTAACTAAAGAAATAAATTTTAATAAGAAATCAGATAAATGAGAATATCAAAGCGTCGAATCCACCACTAAACATGCAATTACTACTCTCAATTATTATTTTCACAAATTGATATGATATAGTAATTTATGTTCTTGGCCGGACACACAAATTACCAATGAATGAACTACATGTTCTTGTCCAAACACGAAAAATTCATCCACTATAAATTAATATAACTAACTCTATCCTTGGCCGGGCATAGAATCAATTATAATCCCGTTATTATCTAGACATAGGATATATCAAGATCAAATTCCATTAATCATTCATTAAGTCTCGGTCAAAGCACTTAAGAGGAATAACAATAAAATCGCATTAAGCATGAAGAATCATTATCAACTTTTATTAAATTAAAAAACTAAGAGTAGGAAATACAAATTTAGGGCTTCATCTAGCCTTGATAAGAAAATTAGCTAGACATGGAATAAGGGAAAGAAATAGCCTGATTTGTCGGATTCATCGAAACACTGCTCACAAAATCACTATTCAAAGTACTGTTCACAAAATACTGTTCACGGTACTATTCATCGTCTCTCCCCGAATCCGTGTTACTGTAGCAGTTGAAGAACAGTACTGTAGCAGTACTGTTTTTGCCCAAAATCCGGCCTTTTCTTCTCCCTTCTTCTTCTCCTCTTCCTCTGGCGAAAACCTTGTCGAAAGCTCTCTGTAAAGGTCTGGTTTTTCTCCTCAAAAATCCGTCCTTTCTTCCAATTCTTCGCTCGGTTTTTATAGATTTCGAGAGAGAGTCCTTCTCCCGTCGATTCCTCTTCGAGATGAGCCCAAATCCGTCGTCAAAACTAAGCACGACTCTGTTTTAAAGAGTCGTGATTTAGCACAGCTCCTCTGTTTTTTTTTCCTAATCCGCTGTGAAATCAAACCCGCCTCGTCATCTACTCCATCGATCCCAGCCGTGACGTCTTACCCTTCCTCCGCCGCCAGCACGAACGCCGTTCTGCCGCCATAGCCATGTTCGTCGGCATCGCCTTCTGCTCCGGTCGTCGCCGTGCTTGCTTCGATTGCCACCCAGCCGTGACCCATAGTCGAGTCCCGCCAGGACGAGCGCCGCTTCTGTAGCCGCCGGAAAACCAAAGCCTCCATTGTGATTGCCGTGCCGCCTGAGCGCCCTGCTTTGTTCCAGAATGAAGACACCCGAGCCGATGGCTCGGGTTGTTTCGTTTCTTTTTTTTTTCTTTTGCTTTCTTCTGAACCGGACCGGACCGGTTCATTTCAGTTTCTTTTTTTTTTAAATCAAATAAAACCCGTCGTATTGCTCTCGTTCATCGGATCTCATCTGGACTCGTTTGACGTGTTTCACTTTGGCGATTGTAATTGGACTCTGAAAACCTGCATGAACAAAGTTAAATATAATTTAGACGCATCATAAATTATAAATCCAATAAATCGAATTAACGCATCTAAATTAATCAATTGAGCGCATTTATTCATTAAACTCCTAATTACTCACCTAATCATGAATAACCAATAATTATCCTTACTTTCAACCAAAATTACGACAAAAATATAGGCATAAAGGCATATAAAAATGTGTATATTTCGTAGACATCAAATACCCCCAAACCTATATTTTGCTAGTCCTCGAACAAAACAAAAGCAAGCAAGGAAAACAAAAACAACTAAAGTAACTAAACTAGAAAAATAAATGCCACTTTCGTAGAGAACACGATTGCATTGAGCATATGCAACAAGCCGTTAAACCTCTAGGTGTCCCTAGTAGGACGAGTGTTGTCTCGTGAGGGTTTGCAGCCATGCTAACCACAAACATGTACTTATGAAATTAACCTAATTAACCTAAATTTAAAAACAAATCAAAACACTGCAAAACAAACAAACCTATTATCCCTTCGAATGCAGACTACAATGCTTAAGAGAATTAACCACACGTACTTGGTTTATAATATATAGAAGCCCTCAAGTAAGTGGTTTTATTCCACACTTTCATCTTGGAAATTTCTGCTCAATATGATATATCATTATACTTTAAATATTAAAAGTGTAGAACATTGTAGCAATACATTCTAAATTTCTGTTTTACACATATCCAGTGTTACCCATTAACTAAAGAACATCAGAATCTACATAATCATCCCAATCTTTAGGTTCATGATAGCACAGATCTGCGCGCCTCCTTCGGGTCCAACATTCTAGATTTGAGAGGATAATACACCACATACTTTTTTTTCTTCGCTGGGACTGTGTAAGGCCTGACTTCAAGATGCTTAGGTTTAGAAATGACTCAGGCCAATGACTCCCAACCAGTTTGGCTTAGGGCATTAGGTATTAAAAGACCGCTTCGAACCCGAGCATCAGCCTAAGTTAATCCTATAAAGTCAAGTAGCCCCTTTTCTTTCATTTTGTTTTGTTTTTTTTTCGCATTTTTATTTTCAGCATTCATTTTCAAGCACCTATATCTTGTCCAGGTTGTATTATACTCTCAACCTATTTTCGGTTCCAGCCCTTGCCATAGCCAAGTAAATGGTCTATCATGATCTTTTAAGCTCAAAGGACAACCACATATCACCCAATGGCTCTGACTAAAGACATCCCACTGAAGATTAGTATTCAACAAATCTCTAGAGGGTATTACTTTATGTACTAATGTGTGTGAGTGAGTTTTCTTAGCTCAAGCACAGGTTCCAAGAGGACTGTAACAGAAAGATACTGCTCAGTTAAGTTCTCTATCCTCCAGTATACTTACTCACACTTCCAATGTAAATTAATCACTTAAGAATTGTAAAATGCATCATCACGGGATAAACTATCAAAACCTATAAAAAAAATACTAACAAACAACCTAAAAAAAACTATTTTTTAAAAAAAAAAATTTTTGAAATAAATAAAAATATATGATAAACACTTCTTTTCTACACCCCCAAACCTAAACTAAACATTGCCCTCAATGTTGACCAAAATAATACTACAATGAATAGTAAAAGAAAAGGAGTGAGGAAAGAAGTCACCTGAATGGAGAGCCTCATTGTAGATGTAAAACATGAAACACAAAAGCGAAGAATGAAGAGATAATATAAAGATGAAAAAATTAAATACACCCCAAACCTCGATTGTAGCATCCCCACACTGGTAAGAAATAACCTACAATAAAAATAAAAATAAAATAGAAAACAAACAAGAAAATAAAATTTGGGCTGCCTCCCAAGAGCGCTAATTTTTACGTCTTCAGCCAGACGTAGACCCAATAAGTCAATCTGGATCAATTAAATGATTGCCCCACACACTCCTATCCTTGTTACCTAAGTACGGATCATATCGTGAAATGAAAGGGTAGGGTGGTGGGCAAGTAATTTTTGGAAATAGGTACCCCTTCATTGGCCATGGGAAGAGGTTATTAGAGAATTTTAAAATGAAGGGCTCCTCTTCCACATCACCCAATTTGGCCTTAGTGGCCTCCTCTTGTAACACATTTTGGGGAGGACTCTCAAATAATTGATTGAATGGGCAATCGATAGAACACTCTAAGTCACGTTCAACAATCAAAGGGGAAGGTTGGTCTAGACATTGTATGAGTGGTGCTTCGGGAACAAAAGGTTCCGTTAATATTATCGTAGACAGTGACTCCCCAAGGATTGAAGATTTAAAAATTGGTTCTAACGACTCATTCACTTCTTCTTTAACTTCTACCCCTCCTTGCTCACTTCCTGCACTATATCCAACCTCATTTTCAAAGTTCTGTGCACTCCGAAGGGTTGTACTATTTTGAACATTGTCAGGGGAAAAACTTATCCCCTCCTCAACAAATTGGCCCATCGAGTATTGTGATTAGATAGGTAAATTGCTTACTTCATTAATATCGCCTCATGCACTACTATAGATCCCATTTAAATTATCCAACATGGACAAGACCTTATCTTCAAAGCTAGGATTCCATGTAGATTGAGCATATTGGGGTTGGGGCAATGGTGGTGGTGGAACAGGGCATGACATTCCTTGTAAGAGTGGATTAGTGGTTGATTCAAACATTGCCCTTTCATTGAGAGTGTGCCAAGAAAAATTAGATTGATTCTCCCATCTATGAGGACCTTGGGCCACATTTACATGATCGTGCACCAATTCCGGATACTTATGGGCCAAAGGACACTCCATTAAGGTATGAGTGGGGCTTAAGCAAATAGCACATGGTTCCAAAATAAAAGGGGTCGTGGGTTGTAGGGAAGATATGCTACTCCCAAAGTTTAATTGACTCTCCCACTCATGGTTATAGGTATCAAGATATGATTGACATGGAGGGAATGACACTTTAAAGGGAGGGGAAATAGATGTGTGTGAGGAATTAAAATAATTAAAGTAGATATGTGGTTTCTCATGGATAAATCCATAGGAAGGTGAAGACATTTTTTTTTCTTTCTTTTACCACACAATCACCAACACCATAACCACACTATCACACATCAACAACACAAAACAACCCTAGATATCCACGACTAGCAATCAAGAGTCCTAAATATCGACAACAAGCAAACCTAGCTATTGACAACTAGCACTGCATGCATTCACAGAAATAAAAAGAAAAATATTAAAAACACCTAAATCTACTTAAAAAGAAAGGTTGATAGATTGCAAACGAGGGGAAGGAGTGTCCTTTCCAACGTCGGCGAGTTCCAAGTGTCACTATCTGCCTCTCCAAATTGACTCCTACAAAGACAAGAAAATCAAGCATTAAAATCCTACAAGAAAAATATGAAACTAATTAGAATTAAATTAAACCGTTACCAAGTCCCCGGCAACGACGCCAATTGATTGATTGAATTTTTAACTATTTACTCACAATCGCACGAGACTCAGTATAGTCTAGTGGAAACGAGGTCGAACCCAAAGAACTTGGAAGATTAATCTAATTCTAATGAAAGATTGAATTTTTATGATTTTAATTAACTAAAGAAATAAATTTTAATAAGAAATCAGATAAATGAGAATATCAAAGTGTCGAATCCACCACTAAACATGCAATTACTACTCTCAATTATTATTTTCACAAATTGATATGATATAGTAATTTATGTTCTTGGCCGGACACACAAATTACCAATGAATGAACTACATGTTCTTGTCCAAACACGAAAAATTCATCCACTATAAATTAATATAACTAACTCTATCCTTGGCCGGGCATAGAATCAATTATAATCCCGTTATTATCTAGACATAGGATATATCAAGATCAAATTCCATTAATCATTCATTAAGTCTCGGTCAAAGCACTTAAGAGGAATAACAATAAAATCGCATTAAGCATGAAGAATCATTATCAACTTTTATTAAATTAAAAAACTAAGAGTAGGAAATACAAATTTAGGGCTTCATCTAGCCTTGATAAGAAAATTAGCTAGACATGGAATAAGGGAAAGAAATAGCCTGATTTGTCGGATTCATCGAAACACTGCTCACAAAATCACTATTCAAAGTACTGTTCACAAAATACTGTTCACGGTACTATTCATCGTCTCTCCCCGAATCCATGTTACTGTAGCAGTTGAAGAACAGTACTGTAGCAGTACTGTTTTTGCCCAAAATCCGGCCTTTTCTTCTCCCTTCTTCTTCTCCTCTTCCTCCGGCGAAAACCTTGTCGAAAGCTCTCTGTAAAGGTCTGGTTTTTCTCCTCAAAAATCCGTCCTTTCTTCCAATTCTTCGCTTGATTTTTATAGATTTCGAGATAGAGTCCTTCTCCCGTCGATTCCTCTTCGAGATGAGCCCAAATCTGTCGTCAAAACTAAGCACGACTCTGTTTTAAAGAGTCATGATTCAGCACAGCTCCTCTGTTTTTTTTCCTAATCTGCTGTGAAATCAAACCCGCCGTCGTCATCTGCTCCATCGAGCCCAGCCGTGACGTCTTACCCTTCCTCCGCCGCTAGCACGAACGCCGTTCTGCCGCCATAGCCATGTTCGTCGGCATCGCCTTCTGCTCCGGTCGTCGCCGTGCATGCTTTGATTGCCACCCAGCCGTGACCCATCGTCGAGTCCCGCCAGAACGAGCGCCGCTTCTGTAGCCACCGGAAAACCAAAGCCTCCATCGTGACTGCCATGCCGCCTGATCCTGCCGGCGCTCGAGCAGAAGCTCGAGCGCCCTGCTCTGTTCCAGAATGAAGACACCCGAGCCGATGGCTCGGGTTGTTTCGTTTCTTTTTTTTTCTTTTGCTTTCTTCTGAACCGGACCGGACCGGTTCATTTCAGTTTCTTTTTTTTTAAAATCAAATAAAACCCGTCGTATTGCTCTCGTTCATCGGATCTCATCTGGACTCGTTTGACGTGTTTCACTTTGGCGATCTGTAATTGGACTCTGAAAACCTGCATGAACAAAGTTAAATATAATTTAGACGCATCATAAATTATAAATCCAATTAACGCATCTAAATTAATCAATTAAGCGCATTTATTCATTAAACTCCTAATTACTCACCTAATCATGAATAACCAATAATTATCCTTACTTTCAACCAAAATTACGACAAAAATATAGGCATAAAGGCATATAAAAATGTGTATATTTCATAGACATCAACTGTGTAAGGCCCGACATCAAGATGCTTAGGTTTAGCAATGACTCAGGCCAATGACTCCCAGCACAGTTGGCTTAGGGCATTAGGTTTTAAGATGGACCGCTTCGGACCTGAGCATTAGCCTAAGTTAATCCTATAATAGTCAAGCAGCCCTTTTCTTTATTTTCGTTTCCTTTTTTTTCTTTTCATTTTCAGCATATATATTTTCAAGAATCTTATTCTGTCCAGGCTGTATTATACTCTCAACCTATTTCCGGTTCCAAGCCCTTGCCATAGCCAAGTAAATGGGCTATCATGATCTTTTAAGCTCAACAGATAACTACAAATCGTCCAATGACTCTGACTAAAGACATCCCACTGAAGATTAGTATTCAACAAATCTCTAGCAGGTATTACTTTATGTAACTGGTGTGTGTGAGTGAATTTTATTAGCTCAAGCACTTGATCCAAGAGGATTGTAACAGAATGCTATTTCTCAGTTAAGTGTTTCTATCCTCTAGTATACTTACTCACACTTCCAATGTAAATTAATCTCTTAAAAATTGAAGTATGCATCACGAAGGGATAAACTATCAAAACTTATAAAATACTAACAAACAACCTAAAAACTACAAATTTTTTTTTTTACAAAATTCAAAATAAGCAAGAAAATAACTAAGATATCCTAAACAAATATCTTCCTATACCCCCAAACCTGCATGAAACATTGTCCTCAATGTAAAAAGATATGAAATAAGTACTGAGGAAAATAAATAGAAGAGGGAAGGAAAGATAGTACATGCACTCCACTAAACGCTATATTATCTATCAAAATGAAAAGAACAAGGAAGCACAAGAATAGCATAAGAAGAAATAAGCACAAAAAAAGTAAAAATTCTAAAAACTTGGGTTGCCTCCTAGTAGCGCTAAGTTTAACGTCTTCAGCCAGACACAGCTATTAATCTTTAATCATGATAAGTTGGGTCTCCCAGACTCAATTCATCGATCTGACGTTGTTGTAATTCCAAGAATGGTTTAAGACGATGACCATTAACTTTGAATATATCACCATTCTTGGGGTTTTCTATTTCAACTGCTCCATGAGAATAAACAACACGAACTATAAAAGGTCCTGTCCATCAAGACTTCAATTTACTCGGAAACAGATGTAGACGAGAGTTGTATAAAAGAACTTTCTGCCCCGATGTAAAAGGTTTTCGCAGAATATTTTGATCATGAACCTTTTTCATGCGATCCTTGTATGATTTCGCACACTCATAAGCATCATTACGAAGCTCATCTAACTCATTCAACTGCAGTTTCTTTTGAATTCCTGCTCTATTCAGATCAAAATTCAGGTGCTTAATTGCCCAATAAGTTTTATGCTCAATTTCAATAGGAAGATGACAAGCTTTCCTGTAAACAATACGATATGGAGACATTCCAATGGGAGTTTTAAATGCAGTACGGTAAGCCCACAAAGCATCGGTGAGTCTCAGTGACCAATCTTTGCGATCAGGATTGACTGTCTTTTCTAAAATATGCTTAATCTCCCGATTAGAAATCTCAACTTGACCGCTTGTCTGAGGATGGTATGGGGTAGCAATTTTGTGGGTTATGCCATATTTCTTCATTAATTGTTCAAAAACCCTATTACAGAAATGTTTACCCCCATCACTTATGATAGCACGAGGAGAACCAAAACGTGCAAAAGTATTGTCTTTTAAGAATTGGACCACCACTTTGTGGTCATTGGTCTTGCATGCTATGGCTTCTACCCATTTAGAGACATAGTCCACCCCCACAAGGATATAGAGATTGTCAAAAGAGTTAGGAAAAGGTCCCATGAAGTCAATACCCCATACATCAAAAAGGTCTATAATAAGGATTGGGGTTAAAGGCATCATGTTACGACATGAAAGTGCTCCTAACTTCTGACATCTTTCACATGCTGAACAATAAGCATGACAGTCTTTGAAAATAGTAGGCCAATAAAATCCACACTGCAAAATCTTTGCAGCAGTCTTTTTCGAACTAAAGTGGCCCCCACAAGCTTGATCATGACAAAAAGTAATGATGCTTTGTTGATCATGTTCAGGAATATATCTCCTAATAATCTGATCGGGACAATACTTGAACAAGTATGGATCATCCCAAAAGAAATACTTAACCCTGGACAAAAATTTGGACCTATCTTGGGAAGACCAATGAGATGGAATTTGTTCAGTTACAAGATAATTAACTATGTCAGCAAACCAAGGCAATTGGGAAATTGCAAGTAATTGCTCATTAGGAAAAGATTCAGTTATGGGCAATGATTCATCAGTAAAATCAACTATCAACCTAGATAAGTGGTCGGCTACAACATTTTCGGAACCTTTCTTATCCCGAATTTCAATATCAAATTCCTGTAGCAATAATATCCATCAGATAAAAGATACTTCAATGTAGCATGATCCGAATAGATATAGACCTTCAATCCTAATAAATAAGACCAAAACTTATCTAGAGCAAAGACTACTGCCAGCAACTCTTTTTCAGTTGTAGAATAATTAAGTTGAGCATCATTCAATGTTTTACTGGCATAGTAAATCACATGGGGAAGTTTATTAATTCGCTGCCCCAACACAGCACCAATAGCATAATCAGAGGCATGACACATGATTTCAAAAGGTAGGCTCCAATCAGGCGGCCGAATAATAGGTGCAGATGTTAACTCTGATTTGAGTTTCTGAAAGGCATTATTGCAAGCATCATCAAAGACAAATGGTGTATCTTTTGCAAGAAGATTACACAAAGGTCTTGAAATTTTACTAAAGTCTTTAATGAATCTTCTGTAAAATCCAGCATGGCCTAAAAATGATCTGATTTCTTTCACAGTTTGTGGTGGTGGAAGATGTGAAATCAAATCAACTTTAGCTTTATCAACTTCAATGCCTTTATTAGATATAATATGCCCAAGAACAATTCCTTTTTGAACCATAAAATGACATTTCTCCCAGTTAAGTACCATATTCTTCTCTTTACACCGCACTAACACTAAAGATAGGTGGTGCAGACATTCATCAAAATTAGACCCAAAGACAGAAAAATCGTCCATGAATACCTCTAAAAATCGCTCTACCATATCAGAGAAAATGCTCAACATACACCTTTGAAAGGTAGCATGTGCATTGCATAGCCCAAATGGCATGCGACGGTGGGCAAAGGTACCAAAAGGACACGTGAAAGTGGTCTTTTCTTGGTCTTCAGGGGCTATGGGAATTTGGTTATATCCAGAATAACCATCAAGAAAGCAATAATATTCATGTCCCGCTAACCTTTCCAGCATTTTGACAATGAAAGGAAGGGGAAAATGATCTTTTCTTGTCAAAGCATTCAACTTCCTATAATCAATACAGACACGCCAACCCATTTGAACTAGAGGTGGCATTAACTCATAAGCATCATTTTTTACAACAGTTATGCCGGACTTTTTCGGTACAACTTGAACAGGACTTATCCAATTACTATCAGAGATTGGGTAGATAAATCCTACATCCAAAAGTTTTAAGATTTCAGCTCGAACCACTTCTTGCATTACAGGGTTAAGACGCCTTTGGGATTCACGAGAAGGCTTGGCATCATCCTCCAAATGAATTCTATGCATAACAACAGAGGGACTGATGCCTTTAATATCCGCAATGGTCCACCCTATGGCTTCTTTTTGCTTTACAAGAACATCAAGTAATTTACGCTCTTGAGTCACATCTAGGTCAGATGCAATAATGACAGGTAAAGACTCAGCAGGACCTAAATAAGCATATTTCAAAGTATCAGGTAATGGTTTCAGGTCTAATTTAGGTGGCTCAACACTAGATGGAACTACTGGTGATGCTGATAAGGCTAGAGGCTCCACTTTTGGTTGCCACCGTTCAGTACTCATCAGAGGTACAGACTCAAGCAATGAGTTTATTTGTTCAATTGACTGATCGATATCAAATTCACAACCAAAATGTGTTAAGCATGCCTCTAAAGGATCTTGGGAATGTGTTTGAAGAAATGTTTCATGGACAAGTGTTTCAATTAGGCTTATTTCATTCACATCATCCATGTCAGGTGGTTGTTTACTGATGTCAAAGATGTTCAATTCCACCTTCATATTCCCAAAAGAAATTTGCATCACTCCATTTCTACAATTAATGATAGCATTAGATGTAGCTAGAAATGGACGACCCAAAATGACAGGTATTTGCCCACTTATGTTCGGAACAAGTTGAGTATCAAGGACAACAAAGTCCACAGGGAAATAAAATGTATCAACCTTTATCAGAACATCCTCAACAACACCTCGAGGAATTTTAACCGAACGGTCAACTAATTGAAGTATCATTGACGTGGGTTTTAGCTCTCCCAGACCTAATTGCACATACACAGAGTAGGGCAATAAATTCACACTCGCTCCCAGATCTAACAAGGCTCGCTCAATTTGATGCTCCCCTATCATGCATGAAATTGTGGGACAACCAGGGTCCTTATATTTGATAGGAAATTTACATTGAATGACAGAGCTTACTTGTTCTGCTAGGAATGCCTTTTTAGGAACATTATTTTTCTTTTTGACAGAGACTAGATCTTTCAAAAATTTTGCATATGAAGGCACTTGTTGGATTGCATCTAGAAAAGGAATGTTTATTTGTACTTGTTTAAACACTTCTAGAATATCTCCATATTGTGCACCTTTTTTAGGATTGACTAGTCTTTGTGGATATGGTGCCTTAGGTACAAAATTCCTAGGTGGAGAATCACTGTCAACAGTTGGAGAAGAATTAATTTCTTTAGTCTCTATTTCAGTCTTAGTGTTCTCACTTTCTTCTTTTTCAGGAGTTTCAATTTTATTATCAATTTGTTTTTCAGACCTAAGGGTAATAACTGATTGAACATGTTCCTCATTCTGTGAAGAATTGGAGCTACTACCAATGGAGAATTGTCCTTTTTGTTTAGGCACAGGTTGACTAGGGAATCTCCCTCTCTCTCTTTCTGCTAATTGAGTAGCTAATTGACCAACTTGAGTTTCTAACTTAACAATTGCTTGGGTATTCATGTATGTAGAGTTTTTCATCTCAAGCATAGCTTGGCTGGTTGACTAAATAACTTGGCTTGTAGATTGCATGAAAGATTTGAGAGTGTCCTCTAGTGAGGATTGCTTTTGTATAAGGGATGGAGATTGATTGGCTGGTTGTTGGTATTGGGTAGGAGGTTGAGACAAGGCTAGATAAGGTGGGTTGTTCTGCCTAAACTGATTATGCATGGCTTGCATAAGCTGCCCACCTACATTCAGAGGTGGTTGATTCTGTCTCCAAGAGAAATTTGGATGATTTCTCCATCCTGAATTGTAGGTTTCAGAGAAGGGATTTCCTGTCGGCTTCCCATAATTATTCAGGACATTGACTTGTTCTGCATAACACTCTGGATAAGTATTCATGGAAGGGCAGTTCAGAGATGTATGCATCGGGCTAGCACACACAGAGCATGCTTCATTCATGTTAAGGGCATTGATGCTTCGGTTCAAACTCAGGGCATCTATTTTCTTGGTTAGCGCATCGAGTTTGACCTTAACATCTACGTCCTCTTTGATCTCGTAGAGACCTCCCTTCTTTGGAGCTTGATGTTGTCTCTCCCTATGACTTGCAAAATCCCACTGTTGGGACCTTTCAGCTAATCGCTCTAAGAAGTTATAAGCTGCTTCACCTCCTAAGTCTAAGAAAGCACTGCCATTCATTGATTCAATCATGTTGCGGTGTGTTTGAGTTAAACTATTGTAGAAGTGTTGTATTAACCTCCATGTTTCAAACCCATGATGTGGACATTTTAGTAAAAGGTCTTTAAATCTTTCCCAACTCTCATAAAATTTTTCATTTTCATCTTCCATGAAGTCAGTGATTTCTCTCTTTAATTCATTAGTTTTAGCCATTGGGAAGAATTTTGATAAAAATTTACTCACCAACATATCCCATGTTGTGATAGAATCAGCGGGAAGTGAGTTTAACCATGCCTTCGCCTTATCCTTCAAAGAGAAGGGGAAAAGGCGCAGACGAACAGACTCATCAGAGAAGTCTGTGAACCTAAAAGTTGCACAAATTTCTAGAAAATCCTTTACATGCATGTAAAGATCCTCTCTGTTAAGACCATGATAATTGGGCAAAAGTTAAATTATCTGAGGTTTTAGTTCAAAATGCTTTGCAGAGGTTGCAGACAACACTATGCAAGATGGAGGGTTGATTGAGATTGGAGAAAATAACTCCCTCAGAGATTTCTCAAGTTGATCTTCCATTTTGAATGAAAGATTAATTTTAGTTTCACTATTCTCTAAAGGATTGGAATTATTCCTAACCAGACGCAGTGTGTGATCACGTGTCCACGTGGTCATCCACCGTCAATCAACTCTCACGTGTTTAAATTTTTTTTATTAAATTTTTTATTAAATTTTTTTTTTATTTGTTTTGACCTAAAATTAACTACAAGGGTAAAATTAGTCTTAGAATTTGATTTTTTTACAAGTCCCCGGCAACGGCGCCAAAAACTTGTTGTTGTTTTAATTAATCATCTTAATTTTACTCGCAAGTGTACAAATCGTGTTTGGAGTACAGTCGCACAATTCTTACGAGGTCGAACCCACAGGGACTTGTGTTTTTGGAATTCTAATTCGAAGATCAGATTATTACCCTTGTTGAAGAATTAAATTGATTTGATTCACTACAACTACGACTAATCGAAAACTCAATGCAATTAAACAGCTTTAACTAACAAATTAATCTAAAAGCAATTAAGTAATCTATGAAAAAGAAACTAATTGACAAATAAAAATTGGAACTTTAATCAAGAATTTAAAACACTAGGGCATAAGAATCAGCACATGACAATCATAGGAATAATTATTCAAAATCAGCAATTGTTCTCAAGATTATCTCGTAGAGAATTAGAATTCAATCTTTTCTCCTACGGAAGATTTCAGCATGAAAGCATATAAATTTTTAAATAGAATTTTGTATTCTCTTGCATATCAACATATGAGATTCAAATCATTACATGTATCCATCATTCGATAAATCACAAGTAATATCCAAATAACATATTAAACAATAAAATCCAATGCAATTCATTTGAGAATAACAATCATTAAAGCAATTAATTTAGGGATAACAATTGCATGAATAATTTTCCTATGACTAATCACGGCTTCATCTTAGCCCTAGACAGAAAATTAGCTACTCATATTAAGAAAAGTAACTGCAAACTTAAAGGAATTCATTAGATTTAAAATCAAAATGACTTACAGAAATTGTGGAATAATAGAAAATAAAGTAGAATGTACTATTCCTCTTCTCTCGGTCTCGGTCGACTGTTCGAGCAGTAACAGTTCAATACAAATTTCTTCTTCTAATCAACCTAGCAGCAACAATTTAGAATGAAAAATGGAAAATGAAAACAAGAACAGATAATAAAAATCGAAATTTGAAACTGAAAAAAAAAAACAAAATGAAATCTCTGGTCGTCTCTCTCGAACGGCTCTCCTGACTCTTCTGCTCTGCTCTGTTTATATAGACTGCAAAAATAGTCCTTTTTTCTTCCAAATCAGGCCTTTCCTAAGCCAATTTCGTGCAAATCAGAACCTTCCCTTTGAGCACCTTCCAAATGAGTCACTTTGCAGCTTAATTCGCATTGAATCCCGTCCAAGTGTGTAATAAAAATCCCATCTTTAAACCATTCCAGAACAAAGCCGAAGCACCCAAAAACACATCTTTCCAATTCAAAGCCAAAATCGACCTCTTTGAAATAGTTGATTGAACTGAAAATGTACGCTTACCATTCTGAGGCCATTGATTTTCCGATTCGACTTTATTGCAAGCATTTTTTCCAAATCTAGAACTTTCCAAAACAGAGGCTGCTCTGTTCGCTCCGGAACCGCCGGTATCCATGGTCGTCATCCTCTGCCTCGCCGTGACCGTCGATCATCGACACCTCCTCAGCTCGAGCCTCCATCGCCGCCATCGTCGGCCGTCAGAACCCATATCCACCATCGAGCTCTGCTCTTCATTGCCTTCGGGTTCTTCCGTGACCTCGAAATCGACCCATGGCCGCCACCATCGTTGCTGCTTCGAATGGCCGCCGCTGCAAGTTGCCGGAACCCAGGGCCTCCACCGGCCTGATTTCGCCATGAGCGCATGAGCAGAGAGCGCTCGTGCGCTCTCATTTCTGAAGGACACCCGAGCAGAAGCTCGGGTTTTTTCTTTCTTTTTTTTTTTATTTTTTTTCGACCCGACCGAACCAGTTTGGTTCGGTTCTTTTTTTTTATTTTCACTCTTTTAAAACCCATTGTATCAAGCTCGTCCGCCGGATTGAATCTGAATGCTGTGTACTTTCATTTTGCGCCCGTCTTCCTCATGAGTGAACATCAATGGTCCAGATCTCTTTGCGCACTTGATCTCAGCTCTTGGGTCATTTTGGCACTTGATAACCCGTCTATTGGTGTCAATTTGGCTGTTCTGCAGTCCGAACATTTGAACCTATACAAAATAAAATATGTCCCATTTTAGACGCACCAAATATTCATAAAATTACATAACATATCAAATTTTGCCATTTAAAGCAAAATACTTATTCAATTCCTAATTACTCAACTAATTACTAAAACTCACTTTATTCCTTATTTTAATTAGAAATTATGACTAACAAACAGGTAAAAAGGCATATAAAAATGTGTATTTTTCATGCATAACAGTACCATCAGATTCGCATGCACCCTGCGGATGTCCACAAAATGTCTTTCCGTACTCATGATGGACATTTCGAATTTTTGGTGATGCCCTTCGGTCTTACTATTGCCCCAGCCACCTTTTTGGGCCTAATGAATGATATATTTCGGGACTTCTTGCGCCGCTTCGTCTTGGTCTTCTTTGACGACATCCTCGTCTATAGTCCTTCTTGGGATCGCCATCTCGAGCACCTTCAGGCTGTATTTGAGGTACTTCGTGCCCACTCTTTATTTATCAAACGTTCAAAATGCTCTTTTGGTTGTTCTCAGGTTGATTATCTCGGCCATGTGATTACTAATGGCCAAGTCTCTACCGACCCTTCCAAAGTGGCTGCTATGGTTGCTTGGCTAGTCCCGACTTCTCTAAAAAGTCTTAGGGGATTTCTGGGGTTAACAGGGTACTATCGTAGATTCGTCGCTAATTATGGGACACTTGCGGCTCCTTTGAATGATCTACTCAAACAGGGGGCGTTTGTTTGGTCCCATGGCGCCCAGCAGGCATTCGACACCTTGAAATCCGCTATGTGTGAGGCTCTTGTTTCGGCTCTTCCAGATTTCACGAGGCCCTTTGTGGTGGAGACCGATGCCTCTGGCCATGGCCTCGGTGCAGTCCTCTTACAGGACGGCCACCCCATTGCCTTTTGGAGCAAGGCCTTGGCTGGTCACTCGCTGTCCCTCTCGGCTTATGAAAAGGAAATGTTGGCCATAGTTCATGCGGTGACCAAGTGGAGGCCGTATTTGTTGGGTCGTCATTTTATCATTCGGACTAATCACCAACCACTTAAATATTTCCTGGACCAACGTATTGCTACCCCTGCCCAGCAGCGTTGGATGACTAAATTGCTGGGCTATGATTATGAATTGGTCTACAAGCGTGGGTCTGAGAATATTGTTGCAGACGCCTTGTCCCGTCAGTTTGATGATGCCGCTCTCTTGGGTATGTCCGCCTCGGTGTTTCCTTTCCTGGCTGATTTACAGCAAGCCTACCAGCTCGATCCAGCGGCGGTTACCTTATTAGCTCGGCTTCAAGATCAGACTTTGGACGATCCCTCATATGTTTTATGGAATGGCATTATTTATTGGAAGTGTCGCTTGTGGGTCTCTGACTGTGAGCATATCCGTCATACTATAATGACTCATTTTCATTCTACCCCGACGGCTGGTCATGAAGGCTCCTTTCAGACCTATAAGCGGGTGTCTCAGTGTTGCTTATGGCATGGGATTAAACGCTCGGTTCAGACGTTTGTGGCTGCATGTGAGGTGTGCCAACGTACCAAGGCCTCTACTATTACTCCGGTGGGCCTCTTGCAGCCCTTGCCTATTCAAGATCAAATTTGGGAGGATGTCTCTATGGATTTCATTGAAGCTCTTCCTATGGTGCACGGGAAATCTGTGGTGATGGTCGTGGTCGATCGGCTTTCTAAATACGCTCATTTTTCCGCCTTGGGCCACCCTTATATGGCCAAGACCGTTGCTGATCTATATGTCCGAGATGTGGCTAAATTGCATGGGATGCCGCGTACTATTGTGTCGGACCGCGACCGGGTGTTCATCTCCCAGTTTTGGCAGGAATTTTTTACCCTCCACGGTTCTTAGCTTCATATGAGCGGCATATCACCCACAATCGGATGGACAAAAGAAAGTTGTTAACCGCTGTCTCGAGCAATATCTCCGTTGTTTTGCGAGGGAGAATCCACGTGATATGACCCAACTCTTCAGCAAGAAGAGGGGATCGTGTTACGGAAGAGGAGAGAAGAAAAGAGGTTGAAAGTTGAGGAAGAAAAGGAGACGAGATGGGCTAGGGTTCCTCTGCTGGCCTAATGGCGGCTGAAACATAGGAGGACGATGGGGGTGAAGCAAGAAGAAGATTAGATTAGGGTAAACTATTCTCAATAATCCAAACAAGAGAGCCTGAGCACTTTACATAGACTTCCCACGCAGTAGGCCTGGGCTAACCCCTGGGCTATTCCCTCTACTTGGCAAGAGGCCTTATTACAAAAGACGTCAGATATAACTGGGCCAGAGGCCAGACGTCAGAAATACTGGGCTACTCCCCTAAACTGGGCCGAAGGCCATTAATACAATATTGGCTAAGTAATTAGACTAATAGTTGGAACATAACTTTCCACTACGCTCCGCTGCTAGCCTTGACCGCAAGGCTTCCAACCCGGATATTGGGCCAAAAACTCATCCTCAGGAATTCAAGAAGCATCCTCCAGTGGTCGGTCCTGTCACGCAATGAGAACCTCAGTGATAATGCGGCCTGAAAGACCCACTCGGCGAGAATCCACGATCGAAGCTGGTACTAATGGTAAGTCAGCTGGTACGGATGGAGGAGGAGGAGTAGGTACCAAACGAGAGGGATCACCCACAACACGACGTAGGCATGAGATGTGAAAAACCGGATGGACTGTAGATCGTCTGGAAGCTACAGGCGATAAGCAACGGGGCCAATGCGCTCCGTAACCTGATAAGGCCCATGAAACCGATGAGCCAATTTTACACTAGCCAGCTGATACAAAGAAGATTGGCGTGCTGGAATAAAGCTGACATAGACCCAGTCACCGACTTGAAACTCACGGTCAGAATGGTGCTTGTCATAAATTTGCTTCATACGGTTTTGAGCCAAGGCCAAATTCCCTTTTAATTGTCTTAAAATATCATCGTGAGTCTGCAAGAGAAAGTCAACTTCACTGACCGACGCACGCTGAGGCACATAATGAAGTAAGGTAGGGGGTAGCCGGCCATAAACAACCTAAAACGGAGAAAATCCGGTAGAAGTATCGTAGGCGGTATTGTAAGACCATTCAGCCCATGGAAGAAACTGAAGCCAGTGCCGAGGATTTTCACCTGCGACACAATGGAGATACTGTTCCAAACAATGGTTAACAACTTACGTTTGGCCATCCATTTGCGGGTGATATGCTGAACTCATGAGTAAGCGAGGACCTTGAAGGGTGAAAAATTCCTGCCAAAACTGTGATATAAACACTCTGTCTCTGTCAATAGTACGAGGCATCCCGTGTAATTTAGCCACATCTCTGACATAAAGCTCAGCAACGGCCTTGGCTGTATATGGATGTCCCAACGCTGAAAAGTGAGCATATTTAGAGAGTCGATCAACCACCACTATGATCACAGATTTGCCTTGCACAACCGGGAGGGCTTCAATGAAATCCATAGAGACATCCTCCCAAATCTAATCCGGAATAGGTAGCGGTTGCAAAAGTCCCGAGGGAGTAATAGTAGAGGATTTGGCGCGTTGACATACCTCACATGCAACCACAAATTTTTGAACGGCACGTTTAATACCGCGCCATAAAAAACACTGAGAGACCCTTTTGTAGATCCTAAAAGAGCCTTCATGTCCCGCCGTCGGGGTGGAGTGAAAATGAGTCAAGATAGTATGACGAATGAGATCACAGTGAGGAACCCACAACCGATTCTTCCAATAAATAAAATCATTCTTCAGAACAAAAGATGGATCATCCGAATTGTTGGCCTGAAGCTGAGCCAAGAGAGTCACCACCGCTGGATCTTCCTGATAGGAAGCCCGTAATTTGGCAAGGAAAGGAAAAGTTGGGCCGGACATACCGAGAGAAGAGGCCGTCTCGAATTGGCGAGAGAGAGCATCAGCAACGGTGTTCTCGGAGCCTCGTTTATAAACCAGCTCATAATCATAACCCAATAATTTCGTCACCCAACGCTATTGTGCAGGAGTGGCAATTCTCTGATCCAAGAAATACTTAAGTGGTTGATGGTCCGTCCTAATAAGAAAATGACGCCCCAACAAGTACGGCCTCCATTTTGTCACCGTGTGTACAATGGCCAACATTTCTTTCTCATAGCTGATAGTGCCACGGACCGACCTGATAAGGCTTTGCTCCAAAAAGCTATGGGATGGCCATCCTCAAGCAATACTGTGCCAAGGCCGTGGCCAGATGCGTCAGTTTCCACCACGAAAGGTCGAGTAAAATCAGGAAGGGTCAAAACCGGGGCCTTGCACATAGTAGCCTTTAAAGTGTCAAAGGCCTGCTGGGCAATATCCGACCAAACGAAGGCGCCCTGTTTGAGAAGGCTGGTCAAGGGGGCGGCAAGAGAGCCATAATTAGCCACAAATCGGCGATAGTAGCCAGTTAAGCCCAAGAATCTTCGGAGCCCCTTTAGTGATGTCGGAATGGGCCAATTCAGCATAGCCTCCACCTTGGATGGATCGGTAGACACATGCCCATTTGAGATGATATGGCCTAGATAGTCAACCTGAGAACACCCAAACGAACATTTGGACCGTTTAATAAATAAGGAATGGTGGCGAAGTACCTGAAAGACTGAACGAAGATGCTCAAGATGTTGCTCCCAGGAGGCACTATAGACGAGAATATCGTCAAAGAAGACTAACACGAACCAGCGCAAGAACTCCCGAAATATATCATTCATAAGCCCTTGGAATGTGGCAGGAGCATTAGTGAGACCGAATGGCATAACCATGAACTAAAAGTGACCGTCATGTGTGCGGAAAGCTGTTTTGTGGATGTCCTCCGGATACATGCGAATTTGATGGTAAGCCACGCGCAAGTCAAGTTTAGAAAAGACCCGCGCAAGCGCTAGTTCATCTAGCAATTCCTCAATGACGGGAATGGGGTATTTATCTTTAAGAGTGATCGCATTGAGAGCCATGTAGTCCACACAAAAATGCCATGTGCCGTCCTTTTTCCTGACCAATAGAACAGGCGAGGAATAGGAACTAGAGCTCGGCCTGATTACCCCCGTCAATAACATATCTTTGACCAGTTTTTCAATTTCAGCTTTTTGGATATGGGGATACCTGTACGGACGCACATTGGCCGATGCAACCCCTGGTATGATAGGAATATGGTGGTCATGTGACCGCGGGGGCGGCAACCCAGATGGTTTGTGGAAGAGTTCCTCAAAACCCGAAAGGAGGGAGGCTAAGTCAGGGGGGGTCTCCGCAGGAGTAGTGCCCTCCGACGATAGTAGTTGCAAGAAAAAACCTTGAGGAGTACCATGTGATAATGAATCTACCGAGAACATAGAATGGAGAGTACCTGGAAGACCGCCCGAGAGCTGTACAGAATGGTCGCCGATGGTAAATTGCATCGTCATGGTGTCAAAATTCCAAACCACATCTCCGAGATCATGGAGCCACTGCACGCCTAGGACCACATCAGCCCCTGTGTAGGCAATAAATAAAGGTCCAAGAGGAAGGCGTGACTATGTATAATTAACTCCACTCGCGGACACATGCCAGCGCTGCGAAGGTTCGAGCCATCCCCAATCCGGACATCAAAGGGGGACGAGGCTTGCAACGCACATCCTTGTCTCATGGCCATTTTGTCATTGATAAAGTTATGAGTACTGCCAGAATCAATCAGAACTGATACCTGTTGTTTCTTGATAGTACCTTGGACGCGCATAGTCTGAGGCATGTACGCATCTGAAAAGGCATGAAAGGATATTTCAGGTGGACTGTCAGGTGAAAATCCACCTTCTCCGTCATCCTAAGGGCCCTCGTCCCATATGCCCTCCAAGGCAAGAAGGGCGCGAGTCTTGCAGCGATGACCCAGCATAAATCATTCATCACAATTGAAGCAAAGGCCTTTGGAGTGATGCTCCTCCATTTCGGCCTGGGTCAACCGGCGGATGGCTGGCTGCGATACTAGTGGAGCCTGAGAACCAGCCAGCAATACCTGAGTGGGTGCCGGCAAAGGTGTTCTCGAGGGGGGCTTCCAGGATTGCCGTTGACGAGTGAGGCATTCCTCCGCAATTCTTGCATGCTTAATCACTTCCGCCATAGATGTGCGTGGGTAATGACGAATGGCGTCCGAGATTTCCAGCTTCAGGCCATGCATGAACTTGCCCACCAGGGCTTCCTGCGTCCAATATGGGAGATGATTGACAATGCGCATGAATTCCATTTGATAGGCCCTCACGGTGGCTGTCTGCCGCAAGGAGCTGATGAGTTCATTAAAGTCGGCATACTCCATAGGGCCGAATTGAATACAAAGTTCCTGAGTGAATTGTAGCCAAGAATGACCAGGGTGTTCTTTCTCGAAGTATTGGTACCAAATCAAGGCATCTCCATGAAGATGAAAGGAAGTTACCGTCAATTTGTCATCGTCGGCTTGAATGTCCTGGTAGCAAAAGAATTTTTCAGCATGATACAACCAGTCCACCGGGTTGTCCTCTCATGAATACTTGGCAAACTGAAACCGTGCTAGCCTCGTCTCCGCGATTGGCCTGGGGCCATGGCGCTCGTCTCGTGAGTGTCCTTGGTTCATCCAACTGGATTCAGCCTGATTATGTTCCCAATCCCCATCACGATCATCATCTCCTGGACCCCGGCCAGCTTGGGTTTGGGCAAAGGCCGTCGACGTAGCATTATGGTGAACACCATGCAGGCCAGATACCCCGACACCCATGGGATGGTGGTCAGTGTTTGCCATCTGCGAGCCAAAGAAGGTAGTGTGCTGATCATGGTGCCGGCCTGGCATAGGAGTGCCACGTGCAAAAGGGCCACTTAGAGGCGGCGGCAGAACCCCTTTGTCTGGCTGACCTGTAGGAGGGGGCACCGCCATGGATAATGAGAAGCGATCGAAGGACTTGCGAAATATAGTCATGTCTTTTTGGTATTGCTGGTGGTTCAATAGAATGACTTGGAGAAGTTGATCCTGACTCGCCTTATCCTTCTGGGATTGTTGTAGAAAGAATTGAAGAAATTGATCTTGGCGCTCCATTATCTCGCGAAGAACATCATCTATGGGAGGAGGGGGCGGCGCCTCAGTATGGGGGTCCCCTTGCATGGTTGGTACGGCTGCTGCCTGGGGATCTGCCTCTGAGCGCTGGGTGCTCCTGGCCATAGCAAATGGTTCTTGCGATTCCAAAGATCGGTGCCCTGATACCAATGATATGACCCAACTCTTCAGCACGAAGAGGAGGTCATGTTACGGAAGAGGAGAGAAGAAAAGAGGTTGAAAGTTGAGGAAGAAAAGGAGACGAGATGGGCTAGGGTTCCTCTGCTAGCCTAATGGCGGCTGAAGCAGAGGAGGACGATGGGGGTGAAGCAAGAAGAAGATTAGATTAGGGTAAACTATTCTCAATAATCCAAACAAGAGAGCCTGAGCTCTTTACATAGACTTCCCACGCAATGGGCCTGGGCTAACCCCTGGGTTATTCCCTCTACTTGGGCCAGAGGCCTTATTACAAAAGATGTCAGATATAACTGGGCCAGAGGCCAGACGTCAGAAATACTGGACTACTCCCCTAAACTGGGTCGAAGGCCATTAATACAATACTGGCTAAGTAATTAGACTAATAGTTGGAACATAACACCATGCCGATGGCTTCAGTTCTTATCGTGGGCAGAATGGTCCTACAATACTGCTTACCATACTTCTACCGGGTTTACTCCTTTTCAAGTTGTCTATTGCCGCCTCCATCCCACATTACTTCATTATGTGCCCCAGCGAGCTTTCGTCAGTGAGGTTGATCATCTGTTGCAGACCCGTGATGAAGTTTTACGCCAATTGAAGCAGAATTTATGCATTGCCCAAAACCGTGTGAAGCAAGTTCATGACAAACACCATCGTAACTGGGAATTTCAAGTCGGTGATTGGGTATACGTCAACTTTCTCCCTGCGCGCCAGTCCTCTTTATATCAGTCAGCCAGCATTAAATTAGCCCATCGGTTTCATGGTCCGTATCCGATTACTGAATGCATTGGTCCAGTTGCCTACCGCCTGCTCTTACCGGCGGATTCGTCCGTTCACCCCGTTTTTCATGTCTCCTGACTCCGGTGTGTTATTGGTGATCCATCTCGTTTGGTCCCTACTCCACCTCCTCCGACCATTTCTGTCGACTTGCCGTTGGTTCCCACTTCCAAGGTGGATTCCCGTCGCATTCGTCGCGCTGGGCGTATTATCACTGAGGTTCTTATTGCTCGGCAGGGCCGGCCATTAGAGGATTCCTGGCTTTCAGAAGATGAGTTTCTAGCCCAGTATCCTGATTGGGCGCCTTGAGGTCAAGGCTAGCAGTAGAGCGTGGTGGAATGTTTTGTTCCGCATATTATAGTATTAGTAGTGCCGGCCCAGCTTAGTGGAGTAGCCCAGCTGGACTAGTTTAGGGGAATAGCCCATCTTATTTTATTATCTGTAATAAGGCCACATGCCCATCTGATGGGAATAGCCCAGTGAGTAGTTGTAGCCCAACGTGGGAACTATTTATATTGAGCTTATGCTCTCCTAATGCATTATGAAAGAAGTATTACCCTAATCTCTATCTCTTCTTTTCCCTTCCCTGTCGTCCTCCTCAATTGTAGCCGTCGGCTGCCATTGAGGCCTCCCTTACCTCCATCGTCTCCCCCTATCCTCACTCCTCTTCTTCTTCCCTCTTCCCATCTTCCTTACCCTCAATTTCCCCAATCTACACAACCCTTACTATCCTAAATTGTGGAGACATATCACCTACTTTGAATTATTAAGAATTCAGGACAACTATTTTGTCGTTCGATTGATATATGCTAATCCCAGTATCCCACATTATTATTAGGGAATTGAATTGGAACAGTCGAATTTGTGGTGCAAAAGCTCTTATTTATTCAATTTACATGACATTAGGTTATTTTAAAAGGAGCTATTATTCATAAAAAAAAATTAAAGGAGATATAGAAATTCTGGTATCGGGGCGGGGCGGGGCGGGGCGGGTTCGGGTTTTCAGTTCCGGTACCGGGGCGGTTCTGGGTCCTTGAAACTGGACCCGTGGTGGGTCTGGGACGGTTCTGAGTTTGAAGATTTACAATGGTTATGGGGCTGGGTTTGTCAATACCCGACCCAAACCCAGTCCGGTTCCATCCCTAATGGGTAGATGTCCGTGAGACAGACACAGACTTGGCCATACAGCCTTTTTCTATTTTTCTATTTTTCTTTTTTGAACGAGAGGGTGCGAAAAAATAAAGATACGATTCTAATATATTAAGAATTCATCTAAAGCAAAATTGGTGAGACAATCTACGGCCAAGTTTCCCTCAGTATGGGAGTGAATAAACATAGTTGAAGGAAAATGACACAAACTAGCTCGGATAACTAGGAATTTCGATGAGGTGGGACATAAAATTTCTTCAAAATTTACAAAACAAATGATAAAAATAAAATATAATAAAATATACCATTTTAACTAAGACAAAATATGTATTAAAATACGATTACATACATGTAGTTTTTTAATCAAGACATACTATGAAAATAAAATATCTACAATATCTCACACATCTACAACAATTTAGCATTTTTCCAAAGTATTAGATAACTTCATTTTCAAGCTCTACTAAACACAACTTTTTCACATAGGTGCAACTAGAGAGTCATTTTGTAACACCCGAAAAATTAGTAAGTATTTTAAAACCGAAATTTGACCCTCTTAATGTTTGATTTGGTCGTATTTTTCCTTATGGAAATAAAATATGGTGAGAAGAGCTTTCCAACGCCACCTATTATGTGCGATTTGGAGTTCGGAGTGAAAAGATATGAGAAATTGAATTTTGATTGAACGTGACTACGATCGATCGCCATAGGAAACGATCATCGGCAAGTTGAACCGATCAACGCCTTATCAAAACGATCGATCGTAGTTACCGTGATTTTTGAATGTTTTGTTTCACATAAAGCGATCGATCGGCAATAATTGCGATCGATCGGCTGTAACGCGGTAGTGTAGAATAATTACCGTATAGCCGATCGATCGCCGGTTACGGTTTTGCGATTTCTAGCTTATTTTTGGGCTGGATTTGCTTGGGAAAGATACCAAATCCCAATGGGACTTGATTTGCACATCTCTAAAGGGATCTTGAAGCCTTCCCATTGGTTGAAAGTGTCCATGATTTGGAAAATTAGTTAAAGAAGGGATTCTCTCCCAACTCTGTATAAATACTAAAAAATTGGCTTGTGCTAACCCTAGAACGTCCAGAGACCTTTCCCCTTCTCCTTCCCACGTTCATCCACTTCTCTTAAGGCTTCTTCTTGTGGGAGTTTGCAAGAGCTTGGAGCGGGAGCTTTGGAGGAAGCGGAGGAGACAAGCAACGCGTAGAAAGGCGGAAGCTTTGGTGAATTAAGTAGGATGGTTTTTCCCCTCGTCTCTCTTCTGATTATATGATATTGATAAGTGTTTTGATTCAGTACCTTAGAGTATTGTGAGGGTTCTTGCGAGATGAATGAATTGTGTCATTATTTCTATGTGTAGTACATCATAATCATATATGCATTCATGTTTCGCTTCTAGATGGGAATTCGCACCTAAAGTCTAATGCTTTATTAATTTTCTAGAGGCTAGAAGTTCTGATATTGCTTGATTGATTATGATCCAAGTTGAGTTTGTGCTTTTAAGGTGTGTCTTATATTAATTGGCTTGTTTGGGATGTATTAATGTTTAAAAACTGTGTATATATAAAAGAATATAAGCACTGGTGGGACCAGCATCCTAGACGCATGGCAGGGTTCCAAAGAGAGGACCCCTAGGGTGGTTCTGGTATATTGTTTTAGTCACTTGCGAGCGACCAGGTTAGCGAGCAGAAATTGTAACTCCTTTCACTTTAGATGTCTGGAGCCTTTGATATGATGGTTATTTTCTCCTTACACATATGTTTGTTCGGAGTCTTATTGATGTTTTTCCTATACTTGCGAGTTGGAATTGTTGTTGACTAACCTTGCAGGTATATAGACCTCGGTTCAGTTTAGATATTGTGGGATGATTCACAATCCTTTGTTATTCTTATTCTTTTCATATTGCTTGTTTTAATTTAGTGGGTTTTTACATCCTACTGAGTGTTTCTATGAAATACTTATGCATCCTCTTATGCAGGCGCAAATGAAAAGTGAGATCAGGAAGTGCAGTAGTGGAAAGGCGGATTGCAGGCGTCGAGAATAGTTTAAAGACTATTTAGTTATTTGCTTTACTTTTATTGATGCTTATGACATTATTGGCAATTGTGTGCCATAGACTTATAGGCTTATCTTATTTGATTTTCTTAAATAGATCATTATTAAGTAAATTTATTTCATATTATTTATTGATGTCTGTTATTGTATTACACTGATTGCGGGCATAATCGGTTACACATCCTTTTGAGATGATTGTAATCGGTTGGAAAATCAACCTCGGAATGTATTCCATTGTTTGGCTTCCGCACTCTGATCGAGGTATGGGATTTCGGGGCGTGACACATTTCAAGCTCATTATTAAATCCAACTTTTTTAATAGGTGTAACTAGACAGTTAAAATATATGTTATTTTTTAAATATTATACAAATAAATCATTGTAGCAAGGAGGGAATAAGTGCGATCTGTCGGTAAATTATAGTAGCAAAGACAAAATTTAGCAAAAATTGTAGTAACAAAGATGAAAGAGGTGTGTGGCAATAGCAAGAACGAAGGTAAGAACTAGGAAGTTGTGTTTATAGCTTAGAGGCCGTAAATTTTTACTACTAGTTAGAGTAGATTTTCTTTATTTTTTAATATTTTCCTTAAGATATTATGGCAAAAGCAAGCCAAGCTGATCTCTACTTACTTTTTTGTCTTCTTGCTTATTTAAAGTCCAAATTTACCTTACTAAAGCATAAAAGAGTAGTAATAAAATGATAACTTTTGTCAGTCAACAAGAGAATAGGAAAAATTAAGAAAACCTTATAGAAGTAGTAATATACTACATTAATAGGAAAGTCAGTTGGGGCAATTGGCCCAGCTTGCCCGCCCTGGCTCCACCAGTGAATATAGGTATAATTTGCCATGGGGAGTGGTAGTATGGTTTGTTCACCAGTTAGATGTCAGTTTTGGAAACTCCAATAAACTGGATCTGAAATAATCCCAAATGAGTTGCACTTGAAAACAAGCCAAGGCTTCAACAAAGAAGTTGAGTGGCTGATGCGAAATACAATTGCTCCCAAAAACCCCCCACAATGGTTGCAAGCAATGACACTGATAGTAGAGTTGATGCACGAGATGCACAATATGATTGTTTACAGACTAAATACGAGCAAGAGCGAAACATTATTACAAGTTAATATCATTCCATTTAACTGACATATCTGATTGTTCATCAGAATAAGAGAATGCATCTTGAACGGATAGTATCTTATGTTTAGAAAAGTAGGTCCACATTCTATGCCAGTCGATAAAATGTTCCTCACCTGGAGTACTTAAGATTTGTATTTGCCCCAAAATCCAGACAATGGAAGTGTTCACTCAAAGGAAAGCTTCTGAAACTAAATGTACAACTGGCCAGCCATGAAGAGTCTATTAGTGATTTGGTATACAAATATGCCAGTATCTTGCAGTGTAGAAAGTGGTCCACTTGTAATTTTATCGTATTCTGTTCGTGTCTAAGACATTTCATGATGGCGCATTTTGGTGTATTTTTAAATGAATTCATTTCTAGTTTCCCATATGATCTAGATAATATTGAGATACATGTTTAAAGCACCTTGCCATGCAGATCCATCAAAAAAGTTTGGGTGACTTCTATCCCAAAGCCTTATAAGATGTTTGGGAGCACTTTCTTAAACGATTTTTTATTAGGGTAAATTACACATAGCCCTCATAAATTATAATAAAAAAAATACTTAACCCTCATGTATTATTAAAATTCCTGCATAACCCTTACGCCCTAACGGTGGAATTTAACAGTGTTAAGCTAAAAATTTGAATTATGGGATTACCCCTTTCACTTATCATCTCCTTTTAATTAAAAAAATTCATTCCATTTTCTCCTCCCTTCTACTATAAAAAATTTAAACATTTTCCATCTTGCACCTTGCTACCCATTCTCTAGAGCATTTTCAAATCCTCTTCACGAGCTTATTGCCGAGCCTCTGCCGAGTCCGATTGAGCCAGGGCCTGAGCTGCTACTCTTCTATTTGAGCGCTATTGTTCATCTTCCCCATTTCGTCTTATGTCCAAACCGAGCCCGAGCTACATAATCTTCTATTTTTTCTTTATTCAACTTGAGTTAGAAACCCTTCTTAGAGCCCTCACCCGTCATATTTGCAATGAACTGTTCTTCACTTTAAAACAAAACTTGAGCCCTCATCCCTAAAAGCGTTCTGCACTTGAATTCTTCAAACCTACATGTGGACAATTGAACTTCCTTTAGATGCACAATAAAATATATTTTCACTCAATATATTAAATGCATCTGAACTACTCAATTAGGCAAAATCAATCATAAATCAATACAGACTCCTAATTATTAACCTAGCACTAAAGACCACTATTATTCCTAATTTAACATGAAACTACACTAGTAAATTAGGTATACGAGTCATATAAAGCATTTCTATGTATATCAAAACCCGAATAATGAACCAAAGACCACTCGTCTGGTTGATGAGCATGGTGGTCTTTGTTGTGCACATTTGGAGGCATTAGCATCCTGGAAGTCTATGTTCTTACGATCCACATTGAGTTCAGGAGTTGATGTGGGCTAAACCTTTTTCGCAAGGCAAGCCCCTTGAGAGTTAGATTTGGGTGAAACTTTCAGCCAGACATACTTTAGGGTGTGCCATGATTACTGGAAGATGTCGGAGTGTTAATCATGGTGTTTTGTACTATCTGTCATGTAGGAATGTCATTCAATGAGTATGTCTATATTGGGCAAGACTTAACAATTGAACATGAGAAGCGATAAAATACTTTGTTTGAAAAAGCTAATAAAAGAGGCAAGTGGAACTATCTAATAGGTTGCATAAAATATTAATAAACCTATTTTCCTGACATTGATGATTGTATTATGTTATCCTATTGAGTATTATTATACTCATCATCCCTCGTGGTGCAAGTTCATCGAGGGAGGACTAGCTTCACTTGGTGCTTGGTGTTTGACGCTTGGGTGTGAGGACGACTGTGCAGTTTGTGAGTAGGCATTAGTTCCTTTTATACAAACTGATGTATTAAGATGTGAGCATCAATTTTTTCTAGTGTATTTTGAGATGGATGTAGGACTTGCACATGGAGGACTTGCAGATGTTTTATAGGACTCTGCAACTGCATTATTATACTTTATATATGGTTTCCTATCTACATTTATGAACCCTAGTTATCACGGCTCTGAATGTTTAATCGTTGGACTTGATTTAGTCATTAATCGCATAGAGGAATAACCCTCTAATTTTTCGTTGGCACTATGATGTAATAAATAATTTAAAAATGTGGGTCGTGATAAAAACATCTAAATAAGATATTATCGCAACATCATGATATCTAAGGGGCCGTTTGGGGCGTGATTAAAAGCAAAACATCCAGATGGGATGTTTTGCTACACTGTAGCATCTGGATATTTTATATATCCAGCTGATACACCTCAGGAGGTGTTTCAGCTGGATGTAAAAATCCACATGGATGCTACAGTATATATCCAATATCCAGTCTGGATATTTTTGCAATAATCACGCCCCAAACGGCCCCTAAGTCTCATGTTTCTAGCAGAGCCCACATATGCTCTCGCTTTCTAGCTCACTAGAGTCCTCTTATAAGCTATTCTTCCAAAGGATGTATTTATTAATTAACCCCAAGGCTTAATCCCTATGGAGTAACCCTTAACACTTTAAGCCTCGATCAGCCACGTTTGACACAAACGACGAGATAGAATCATGGTCCAATCCACTTGGCCTCCTACTGCCATGTAGGATCACCTATCATAACATACTTTAGAAATCTTGTGAGGATCTATGGCATATTCTTGGCGTATGGTGCTCCTACCAAGAGATCACACATCAGTGCTCATATTTCGGATCACACCACTTTCATGGTCCTTTTATCGATTAGTGCACAATTGAATGCTCCCTAGAGGGATCACACCTTGTTACACATTCAACATTTCATTGAAGCCTACAACCAAAGTTGTAACTAGGTTTATTAGTTGGTTGGTCATATGTATATATTAGAAAAGTTTAAATGAGATCGCTCTCATATAGCTTATATGAGGCCAATTCAATTCGTAGCCGTTGGATTTTGATTTGACGGCTACAAATAACTACAAAGCACTCACCCACCCTCTGATTTGACACACTCACTTACTCACTGATTTGATACCTACCCTCGGATCGGAATCTAACAGGCCTTATGCTCCTTATATGAGAACGATCTCATGCAAACCGTTCTCTCTCTCTCTCTCTCTTTATATATATCATTAGACCTACCCAAACAGTAATCCTTTACATTCTATAAAGACGTTCTATCCCCATAGCTTCTTTTATAAGCTGCATCCATCCCCATCAAATGCGTTGTCTTATTCTCGATATGAGACTAGAGCTCTTTCTGCCACCATCACAGCAAGGTACTTTTATCTTTTTGAGGTTCTTCTCCGGTATTAATTTACTATTGAGGTTATGGGTTCTTTTCCCTTTAATCTTTCTCGTCCCTGCAGTCTTTCTTCCTCAGAGTAATCTTGCCCTTTGGCAATCATGGACATGGGTTCTTTTCCCTTTACCGATAAATTTGGGCCTAGTTTTCCGAATGGGCTTGGACCAACAACACTAATGGGTTCTATTGCTGGATTAACAAATGTAGATGTCAGTAAAGACTTCTTAATAAATTGGCCCACCTAAATTTATGTTGGAAAATGAGACAGAAATACAAATGGACCTGGCCTACCCACTTGAGTTATGAGTCCGTCTAGCTTGACTAATTTTCATTACCAGCATCAGATTATAATTTGCCACGTATTAGATCAAAGGGCCAACAAAAGGCAAAATTATAACTTTACCTAAGATTTTTTGGGTCCCCCCTCCACTCGTCCTTTGGTCCTGTTTTCTGGTCATTGGTTAGGAAAATATTTTCGGTCCTAATTTTCGTCGTGGGGTGAGCGAGCAAAACATATTCACACGAGACGCCCGCCAGAGGCTTTTTTTGTTTTACTTCAAAAACGCGGGGAAGTGGAGTCAACTCAGTCAAGCCGCCATTTTCCACTCCTATAAATAAATACATGTGCATCTTCAAGAGCAGAAGGACAAAAAAGAACTCCCCCAAGGCACTAGCACGAGTAAAAAGGGGAAGCAAGACGGAGGGAAGGAAGCCTTGAGCTAATAAGATCAAGAAGGGGTAGTAAGATATGGAGACAGTAGGGGAGGAAGTGGAGGAGTACAGCTACAGGGAGGTTGTGCTGCCGTCGCTGATACCGGTGGTGGGGGAGCCGGAGCTCGAGAGGGAGTCAGGGGAGCGGCGGAGGGGGAGGAGCGTCCTGTTGGCCATTGATCATGGTCTCAACAGTAAGCACGCCTTTGACTGGGCCATCCTCCACTTCTGCCGCCTCGCCGACACCCTCCACCTCGTCCTTGCCGTCTCTAGTATGTGCTTTCTCCTCATCTTACCCTTTCCGATGCTAATGGCTATTTATTCCTCTTTGTCGCATAGTCCAAGAACAACGCTGTGGTCTTAGAATGCATGGATGTCTTAAAAAACAATTGGGGGTTTCTATGCTAATTCTGTTTAGTTAGTGGAATTTGATCAGAAAATTAGAAAATGGATTTAGGTTTTTAATCTATAAAATTTCTCGATGTGTTATCAGCTTTATCCACATGAGTATATACTAGATTGCAGGAGAATCTGTGGGGTTTTCTTGGACGCTTCTAATTGTTCCCTTTCTGTCTGTTAGATTATACTCTGACTTACTGCCGTAGTTGTGTAATTTTATGATTAGTGAGAGGCATTTGATCAGTTGCATAGACTTTGGACTTCAGTGGGTTGCTAGTATCTCGTTTATATGAAAATATAATTAGTTTAGATAAATATCATTAAGAACACTGCTATCGTTTTACTGAATCCTTCTTTTCAATCTATAATAGCACTAATTTGATCAGGAATGATGCAACTAAAGAAGCTTATTTCAATAAACTAAATGGGTGTTTTTTGGTTTTTGGGGAAGTGCCTTGAAGGTAGCAGGTGCATCTGAAATGAAATTTGGGATGCCAATTTTATGGTACTGGAGTAGCAATGGGGTGTCACCCTGCGCAGTTCTAACTTCTTGTCTCTTTAATCTTGTGATGCTTCTTTTTCCAAGTTGATCTCTTTGTGTTTTCAAGCTGTTTTCCTTTTCATGACCTTTTGTTTTCCTATAGCTCTTTTTCAGTTCATCCATGCCTTCGGTGCTATCTTTTATTTTCCTTTCTACTATCCATAACATAATGTCTTTCATGAAAAATCGCATCATAATAACTAAATTAACCTCTTCTATTAACTGTTAAGTTGATGTGTGCTATTTGTTGTTCGCATTAGATGTGCATAATGAAGTTGTTTATGACACATCAAGAATCCTGATGGAGAAGCTTGCTGTGGAGGCATTCCAAGTTGCCATGGTAACTCTCTCTCTCTCTCTCTCTCTCTCTCTCATACACAGATTCAACAGGTAACTTGGAATTAATTGATCAGCGTTTTAGTATTACATCCACTTGAATGAATGAGACATACTGTATATTGTAAGGGTGGCTTGTATTCATGTATTCTTTTGTTGATTTTTATGTTCTGAACCATAAGCTTGATGCGGAAACTTCTCATACCAAAGCAGTGGGTGAATTACTTCCACGTGTAACAGATGATACAAAGAAATATAGTATCACTTTCAGCTTGGTAGCTTCTTAGAGATATTTTTTGCATAGGTGAAAACGACAGCTTGGATAGTGAAAGGAGATCCTGGTAAGGCCATTTGCAAGGAAGCTGAAAGGCTGAAGCCAGTTGCAGTGATTTTGGGAACCAGAGGTCGAGGATTGATCAAAAGGTATGCTTCCGTCAAGGATATAGTGTGCCTTAAAAACGTTGAGCTAATTCTATAAAGAAAATCATTGTATGAATAGAAGCGAATGCTTTCAGCATGCTCGCAGCTACGCATGGGGCTCATGTAGTCAGGCCTGTGCATAACTGTAAGCATGCTTGATACACATCACATGTTTGTAGTATTTTGGAATAAGAGAATATGCTACATATGCTCGCAGGTGAGAACTCACACAGCATACTTGCAGCGATGCACAAGCCCCATGTGGGCCAAAGTAGAGGCCATTCCTGCAGGCTACAAAAATTGTTTGTTAATCGAGGCATTAAGTTAAAGTAAACCTAGACGTCCTAAAATGGCCTGTGATAAGCAATGAGAGTACCTTGTTTTTCCACTAAAACTAGTAGTTCAATGTACAGTGCAAATGCATGTGCTGTAAGACGAAATAGAATATAACTGTGACCATCTAATGCCCCTAGAAAGATCTTGAAGCTTTGAGCTAATGTAATATTTCATTTTTGAATTTTAGTTATTTTTTCAATTTTTTTAATTTTATTTTCCAAGTGAACCTGGTTTAGATTGGTTAAGTGGATTGAACCAGAATTTATAAATTGAAATGAGATCAGGGCCACAGTGCTGTCTGCCTCACGAGGAGACACAGTGAAGGGAACAACCACCTTCCTATCACTGCCTAAGTTCCACAACATGTCGCACGAGTCTCATCATAGATATCTCTCGCTTAAACTGAACAACCTTTCCCATCTTCAGAAATTCCTCTTTTTGATGGCCATTCCAACTTTGTGCCCCAGTTTTAAGATTCTTTTTCATGATAAAACATAGAAACTTGCCCTGTCCTAACAATCTCCGAGTCATAATTTTCATCATTGTTCCCTTTATCCTCAATGTAAATTTCTTAACATTGATCTAATCACACAAAATATGCATATATTACTCCTACTTTTGTTGTTATAAAAACATATTTTCATTTAATATACCGGTACTTGCAATCTGGGGGCTTCTAAAACCATCTCGCAATGGTTTTGACTTTACTCTAGGATGTTCTGCAAGTTGTTGGCCCACCTTGGATAAAAGTAGAGAGAGTGTTGAAGAGTTGATGTCGAATCTCATCAAGGATAAACAAGAGAAACTCTGAACATTAATCTCATAGATCTTGAAGAAGGGTTTCATGTAGAAGACACATTAACCTTCCCATCTCATTTCACCCATTTGAATACCACAATCAACCTGAATACGAACACGGGTGTTTGCACACATGACGGGGAGCAATGCATCTCCCAAGACTTGAACCTGCAACATTCAGCTGTAACAAGTCAACCAAGTATCTCATGTTCAACAACACCAACAATCCCCTGCACATTCAAGCATGATAAAACAAATGCATATGCTTAAGAGGCATGCAAAAATGGAATTGTGAATTGAAACCAGGACCTCTTTTTTTTATTAGCAACCCAAGACTTCTTCGCTCTCATATGTTCTTAGAAATATTCAAAAGGCTTAGGCTGAAATATAAGGGACTGACAACTTATATTGACCGCACTAACAAAGTGTGAGGCTTTTATTTGCAATTCTTCAACATCCTCTAGCGAAATGAGGCCATCAAATACTTGCTGATTGGATCAGTAATTTCTGAATAGAGCACGGCCTTTCAGAATTGCCACTCTAGAATATGGATGATGTTTCGGTACATTCTCCCTGTCAATGAATCTTTACCCAGATTAGTGCCGTATTTATCTAGCCAATTTATATATCAGCATGCATTATTGTATTATACTTATAATTATGAAACCAAGCATATTTTTGCTAATGAAGCTTGACTATGTTGCAGGACATTACAGGGAAGTGTTAGCGAGTACTGCTTCCACAATTGCAAATCTGCTCCAGTTATTGTCGTACCAGGAAAAGGTACCTATACAACTCTTGTTTATGTGTTGGTGCTAGTTTGTGCACTGTGTTGTAGATTGTAGGATCTACAGGGGATAATAAGAAGAATTTGTCAGGGGTGAGGAGTGACGATAGAGAAGACTAGACGATGAGGAGAAGAATTAGGGTTGAGAAGAGATATTGGATGAAAGGGGAGAAATCAAGAGTGATAGATTAGGCCGGATTGAAGGTATAAATTAAGAGTAGATTCTGATGAAGGAGAAAGGTAAACAGACGAAAGGGAAGAAGTAATAGACGAAGTGAATAAGGGTTAAAGGGCCTGAGCCAATACACAACTTAATTTTTTACTGACTACTCAAATCAGGGCAGAGCCCTTACATTATATGGAACTCCTAAACGGGCCTAAACAACTAACCTAAATGCCCACTGATTAAACCATAGTATCTAATAGGACTCCGGACTGGGTGATGCACCTTAATCCAATTTTACATATCTAACTGCAGCAATATTGCATTTCAACCATAGAATCACATAGGCACAAGAAACTACAATTGGTTTTTGTGTTGCTGAAAGAAGTAACTCAGTACCAGATATGACAAAGTTATCCGTCACGACACAATGAAATGGCATGGGTTACTAAGTTGCCCTCACTGGCTTGGAAACAAGTATGACTCTTAACAGCACTGAAGTCAACTTACGTATAATGCCAATTTTCTTGTATGTTGTCTTGATCAAGATATATTTGGAGTTTATTGGACGTTATTTAATAATGCTTATTCCGTGATATGCAGAGGCAGGTGAAGAATCAGTCATATGAATTGTTGACACAGTTTCGTTTAGTTGGTTTGAGATTTGAGGTTTGCCGTGGTGTCTATTGCTGTTCATGGCTTTATATGTTGTCTTTTACCTGTGTGTTATATTTATTATCTGGATTTTGTGATTTGTATATGTTATGCTATTATAGTTGAAATTGTTTATGCATTTTTAAGGAATTGGCTGACTACTTGCTTGACTTGAGGACAATTTACGATTAGCCTTTTAGTAGCATTTCTTTTTCAAATTGGAAACGATTAGGTGAAAAAAGAAGTATGATAAGTATAAGAGAATTCAAGTTAAAGTTATAGCAGCCACTGTATACAGAAGACTATTAATCTGACACGATAGTGTAACATACTAGGTTCTTAAAGGACAGCCTTCAAATTCATTTGGTTCAAGTGGCTATGCGGTGAAGACCTATTTTAGAATTGGGGTTGAATTATGTCTTGTGCATATGTAATGCTATGGCCGAGTAGGCCTGGTGAATTGGCCATTTTGCCCAATTTGCTTATCATGCAGTAGTACAAGAAGTCTGTGTGGAAACAGAGTTTACAGTTGAAGAAAAAAAGAGATAACATAGGGAAAAAAAAGAAAAATAAACAGAGGATACATTTAAATTACATCAAGCTATGTGAAAATGAGAACTTCTATAGTCATGAATCCTAATACATCAAATAAAAAAAAAGACTGGATGAAACCCAAATGAAGTCCGACATAAGAGAGCGTAGCAATTACGTTTGCTCTATTATATTGCCATATGCCACCATGTTTCTTTGTATGGATTTTTTACCATTTTGATTCCGATAAGAGTCAAATGTGGTATATAATCCATGCCGCCGACCCCATATAGCTGGGATAAGGCGTATGATGATGATGATGATGATGTGGAGTTTCTCTGTCTTGTTTACCTGTGAAGTCTTCAGAAGCAATACGCTCAACATATCAATGGTAAAGCAAAATTGAAAGAAATACATATCAATGGTAAAGCAATTTAGAGTTAGAATGAGAATGACGCCACATGGACCCAAAGAATGTCTCCCACAAAAAAAAAACAGTGGATTATTTTTCCTGTTCTCTTAGCCAATCTTTCCTTAACTGCACTCAATAATTATCCACTTCATCCCTCTCTCTTCTCCTCCTTTGGCGCTGGTGCTGACATTACCACTGCAATCCTCTCCCTCCCCCGGGTGATATGGGTTAGCGTGGTGCAACCTTTCCGTGATCAAGAATGCCATGACATTGAAGGCCATGGCTGGCCTTCGTAATGAGTTGTTATTCGGTAAGCATGGTGTGTGTTCCATGAAGTCAAATATGTTGCCAAAATAAACCAGAGACTGTCTATTTCAAAGTACAACACAATTATAGGTGTAGAAGCCTGACTTTCTTTGAAAATCGTTTGTTTACAATAAATAACCCTACTGGTTTATTTCCCCGTTTAAAGAGTTTGAATCAGCTGCCAGCATCCATAACCACTAGCTAGCTCCTCCGTCGTCAGTTCCTTCTGCATCACTTGGGGTGAATCTGCAGTTCTCGGTGGTCCTCCCCCAGCGTTGGTGATCAAACTCAATTTCGATTGTGTGTGCAGGAGTTGCCCTGGTGCTGCTATGTGCACTGCTGCCCTTAGAGATGGGTTTGGTGTGGGCGGACCTATTGGTGTGTCCTTGGTCCCAGGGCTGAGGTTTTTGCTTGTTTGGAGGGATGTTGCTTGTCTGTAGCCTCGCCTGGGGATTGCTCATCTGGTGGGTTGAAGGAGACTCTTGCTCTCATTTCTATGCTTAAGTCTATAACTACTAATTTATCTTCGTATGTCCAGGTAATTATTAAACGTTGTAGGCGTCAGATCCAATTCTTCTCCTTAGTCCCTTTTTCGCATACCTTGCGAGAAGGTAATCGTGTTGCTGACCGTATGGCTGCATGGTGTTTGGACTCTGGGGTTGAGCTAGATTGGATCGGTTCTCCCCCTCCTTTCCTCATGGACTTGGTTATGGATGATAAGGGTGGGGTTTATGTTTGGCATGGTTGTTAGTTGTTCGTTTTGGGTTGTGGCTCTATATATATTATTCAGCAAGAAAAAAAAAGAATCAGCTGCCAGAATCAATTATGAGTTTTGCTATATAGCAGACGATTTTCTCACGGCCAACATCACGTGCTAATGTGGTGAAGGAAATGAAAAATGGACCCCACAGGATTGCCATAATGGACACGTGAGGTTTTCTAAATGATGCTTTAATGCATAAAAATATCTTGATTATGGCTTATAATTGATGGAAAATGTACCATTTGTACATGCAGGCAACCCACACGCAATCAAACCTTAAAAATGCATAATTGAATGATAGACTTCATATCAAGTTACATAGCCTCTATTGTGCAATAAAATTAAGACCAAATTTAGAAGGACTGATATTTCTACATCAGTTTCCTACAACACACATACACAGCCACATGGCTTGCAGTGAATAGAAAATTAATGTAAGAATATCATCATTTGCATTGACTTCATTCACTGCAAGCCACGTGGCTGTGTATGTCAGTGTTGTAGAAAAACTGATGTAGAAATATCATTTTCCAATTTAGAAATAGATAAGCTACAACTTCAGAAGATGCTCTATGGGAAAAGAAAATCAGATTCGTTCCTGCACTCAAATTTAGATCGAACTGTTCTTTTTTGAATCAATGGTCTGAAATTTCTCATTCTACCTCCCTTCTTTTCCAGCCAGTTCACATCAGAGGGCTAACAAGGGAGACACCCTTGCTGGCCCGAAGTATAGGGCGATCGTGGTGCCAAAAAGCAGTGATTCTCGCTTGAAATGGTTGTGGTTAAAATTTTGATAAAATAAAAATTTAATCTTTTGATTCCGTATGAAAATCCACCAATTTACATGATCAATTGAGGGTGAATCTTTTATTTCCGCCACAAGTATAAGGTGGGCTTGGATTGTGGCTAAGGAAAGCATTCATGAAAAATAGAGGCAGACACCAAAAGAGTGGGAAGTTGCAGCCTGGAGTGGCAATCTGAGAGCCAGATTCCGGTATGAGTATGGCAAACTGACGGTGAGGGAGATGATGGCCAAGATAGTGATGGTGGTCTGTTGGGTGAGTGCCGGCAGGGCCATCTACTCGAGAGGACTAACAAGGAGGGAGGGAGGAGATGCGAAGAAGGGCGAGGGACAAATATTGTTTAGGTAGGGACTTGGGTACATTAGAAGAGAGATTGATTCTGTTTTTTGACAATCATGCACGTTGATTTCTAAATGAGTGCTCAGATCTGTTTTGGGGTACAGGAAGCGTACCTGCACTTTAGTTCAGATTTTCCATCATCTATCTGAGAAACTCGTTCTACTTCTAGAACATGCGATATTATCCATTGTAGATATGGTCATTTCTAATGATGATAACGATATTGATGAAGCTGTTATAAAAAAAATGATATCGATGAAGATTGATTTGAAATGCCCAACAAATAAGCAGACCGACAACTGAGCATATTGCACATTTCTTTCCTAATCAACGAATGCATCAATGGTCAACCTAAGTTTTAAACATGCAGTGTCTTAAATCTGTTGTACTTTTTCATGGACTGAACTTGGACCCACCATTCAAAAAATAGACTTGGTGGCTTACATTCCTTCTACACATTTTCTTTCATTTCTTTCCTTGCATCCGCCGTTTACATTTATTCCTTTCGGTGTTGTTTGGATGTCTTTTGATCCTGAAGGAAAAAAAATTTCTCTTCTTTTTTATTTATCTAAATAGAAGAAAAGTAGCTAGTTGTTTGGAACTATCCTTTTAAAAATAAAAATAAAAGAGATAAAGAGTCATAGTTGAAAGGGATTAAGACGGTCAGAAATATTTTTAGTTGCATTTGAAGAACAACCAAAAGTGACATTCTACATTAACCCTCCTCTTGAGGAGGCTTAAGGTAGAAAGGAAAATAAACCCTTTAAGGGGTAGAAAAGAAATTTCTGCAGCAAAATTTTTTCTTTCAGAAAAGGTGTATCCAAACGTTGTTTTGGAAATGCGAAAAAAAGAACTTTCTGCAGGAAAATATTTTATAGTAGAAAAGGTGATTCTAAACACGTTTTTGACATAAATACCCTTTCTGCCTAGAGAAACGGACATCTAAATAGCACCTTAGGCGGTGCACTTCTTTTAAGCGCCTATATTTTATGCAATTCATTCATTAAGACACTTCTATTAAAATTCATTAGTGCACTTCTATTACTAGAGTGTACGTATAGTTTTTCATTCCTTAAAACACTTCTATTAAAATTCAATAGTGCACTTCTATTAGTGGAGTGTACGTATAGTTTTTCATTCCTTAAAGACACTTCTATAAGTTGTGCATGCACTTCACAAAGTTTTTCAATTGTTCTTTTTTCTGTATGCCTTTAGCTTTCTGGTACAGTCGACTTTGCAAAATTGTAACTTGACTAATTCAGAGTTCGAGGTCCACGGCTCAGCCTTTTTGGACTTCATGTTCGTGGCACCTAGCCAGTTGATCTTAGTAGCTGACCAGATCGTCATGAGTATTTTTCACATAACATGATCCACAACTCCACATTTCTGAGCTTCATGTTGTTGCACAATGAAAGTGCTACTCCCTCAGTCCAGTCACCATTAAGTTTTTCGAAACAAACTAATTTGGATGGAGGGAGTACAAAATAACAATGAATTCATAGTCAATCTTCAAATGGAGAGGAATAACAAAGAATAGTCTAATGCATACAGTAAGAACAATTTAATTAGAATTAGAATTGGAAACAAGAACGCAACTATTTGGACCCCAAAAATCTCCTTTGTCCCTCATTACTTCTGCACCCCATCAATAAAATTGAATTTTTTTCACATGTACCCCAGTTTCCAAATAATAAGCTAAATATCTTTTTATGGGAAGTGGTCCCCGTCACATTTATGTATTATGTGGGGGATGATATTTACTAGCTTACTACGGGGAATGATCCATGTCGCGATTCGGTAACCTTTCAGTAATTTGTCCCCTTTACTTAGAAAACCCCCTTCTCGGTTTCTTATTGACTTCTTAATGGCGGGGAGGGAACTCCGCTACCAATCCCCGAAACCCTCTAACGAGAAAATAGAGAGGAGGAGAAGAAGAAGAATATGAGGAGGAGAGGAAGAGGAGGTTAGCCGCAGACGAGGCCGCCAGAGGTCCACTACCATCTGACTACCGGTGGCTATGTTGGGAAAAAGACAAGGAAAAGAAAGTATTTTGAGGCGTTGGGGATGATAGAGTTCACGACAATGGCACATAGCGGTCTTAGCATTTTGCACAAAAGCCTGATATGATGTATAGATCCATAGTTATGTATAGTGTTAGACCTCTATGTGACCTTGGTAGCACCGTATGTCTCCCTTGCCATAGACTGGAGTAATGGAGTCCGGTTAGGAAAAATCTCTTGATCATTTGTACTGTTTGGCTGGGAAAAATTGTTCAGTGTATCGGGCATGCCATCTGGGTGGCAGGGGCGGTCGATGAAACTCCCCCTCGATTTGAGTGGGGGGCTTGCCTGACATTTCACATGAGATGTCCGAAACAAATTTGCCATCCTGTGGCACGTTGTATGACATGGCTAGATGTCAAATGGCCGCTCTGCCCGGCCGGAAACGGTTCAATGCCCGGTCCACCACTTTCCAGTTGTAACTCATAACTCGAGTATAGGTTTACTAAAGGGACACGACCCCCCATCCCCTCCCAATTCCCATAGAGCAATTCTTCCAAGCCCATCCACTGTTTAGAAGGATAAAGCCACCAGCCCTACAAGTAGCTGTCAGGTCATCTGATCAGCAAACCGGCACTGGGATAGCGACGCCACGGTCTGGCCCAAGTCTCGATCACTCATCAAAGCTTCCACCTTTATGGCAGGCCCTTCCGGGCTTTCCTAGACCCTTTTGAGGGACATGTGGTCCTGTCTGTCGCCCTTTCCCTTTCGCTTGTCGATCTCTTCTTTTCTCTCTCTATGTAAGAGGGTTAAAATGAACCATCCATCATGGTTAAGTCGGTGGTGTTTTGAAGGCTGGGCAGCTGTCTTTCCCCCCACCAGTCTAGTGGTTGAATCATTGCCCATTCGGAAGAACAAACTTTGAATGTGACGAATGGAGGTTCTTTGTTATATATATATATATATATATATATATATATGTGGGAGTGGTCCCGTATCTATGATAAATGAATAACAAGCCTATGCATGGGAGTTAATATTTGCTTTTAGAAATGTGGTACTCTTACATTCTGTCTCTAGGTTAATATTTCCTTCCTTTGAAACACTTCCCTAATGCTTCCTCTCTCCAAAAAAACATGGCTGCATTTGGAAAACTAGGGTTCATCTATTAGGTGACTCGATTTGCCCTACAAGCCAATAGATACCTATGGAGGCCTGAAATGTTGTGGGCACTATAGGCCATTAAGGTTAATCCGTTTTCAAATATTGTCAGGAATTTATGGACGGAGGGAGTAGTAACAAAGTGAAATTGTCCTGTATGTTAATCGGTTTTGGGCAATAGAAGTCTATATTTCTATATTACTAACATATACACTAATGCAATGTTAATTAAGTATGACATTTAACATGGGGCAGAGGATAGATGGGATCATTTTATACGATAATATCCTTGGGATTACATAATAATTATCTTATAAAAAACTTGGCAGGTTCTAGGTAAGAGACACAGTGCAAACACGTTCGAAGTACTGAGCCTGCATAAAAAAAACACTACATGAATGTATATTACACGTAAATCGTATGTTAATAGGGCAATCACTAATCTACTATAACCATTATTGCTTCACCAAAAATATACATACAAAATATAATTATTATTGCTATAGAAAGAAAGAATTAGCATCCTCTATAGCATCATGTATCACTCTGACGACTCAGTGTGATACTCCATCTTGAGATTGTTATTTTCTGAATTTCCTGCAAAAATAGTAAATAAAGTGCTTAGAACAATTAATAAACACACATGTTAGGGTCGATACATTGTGGAAAAAGTTAATATGAGCCATCGCACATACTTGAAATATGCAACACTGCTCACCGCATGCCCTCAAATTAAGATCTATCAATGCACATTATGTGAGGAGGTGAGCAGGTTATAGAGACCTGTGTTATATGAACCTGCCTGCCCTTTTATAATGGATTCCGCCCGTTGGAAATCACGTGGCCAAAAAAGATAATATTAACTTGATTTATAGATTATCCCACTTGTAGCATGGAAAGTTTTCTCGCTGGTACGATAATATATCCGGATCAGCCTTAAGTCGAAGCATGATACAAAGTAAAGGTGTCTCAGTTCTGTTTTCCGATTCTATAATGGAGATATTTCGGTAATTTAAATTTTAAGAAAAATAAAATAAAAAAATAAAATTGAAAAAATGTTGAGGCTCAAGTAATCCATGTAAAATAATATAAAGTAGTTTATGCCAAATTCCCCCAACTTTTGTATCACACTATATAATATTTTTTTTAAAAAAATGCATGAAAATTGTACCATACTATATGTTTTGTGTATTTTCAATGTTATTTTCGTTTATACACATTAAGAACTCATTTTTAGTCATTCATATCATAGATCGTATTAACATAATTGTATTATATCTTGATCTACGCTTGTTTAAGATTATTATTAGTACATATGAATGTTAGATTATGAAATTATATAATGAAAACCTTATATCAAACCGATATTTTTGACAGGATATTTCCGATATACCTTTGACATTTAATATCTCTAGCCCACCGATATATATCTCCCATATCGGATACACGAACATTTCTTGACTTGTAGGGGCTGTTTGGGGCGTGATTAAAAACAAAACATCCAGTGTTTATGTTTTGCTGTAGCATCCAACTTTTTTCCCCATCTAGTTTCAGTTGGATGTTGAAAAAAACACGGATGCTACAGTAGACATCCAAAATCCACACTGGATGTTTTGGATTTATCACGCCCCAAATGCCCGGTGACATAAACAGTGGACTTTCTCAGACCAAAAGCAATTTTGTGTAGTGCCAACATTTTAAGTGTGAAAGGGAAGTTCTGGGCACATCGGTAGCCGGTGACATAAACAGCTGATTTTGACTCGGTCTAGTTTCCCGGTTTAGTAAAAGTAAAAACAAACGGATAAAACGGTAAACGATTCCTCAAGAATAGATCAGTTTATTTGCTAAACTCAAGAATAGACCACTTGCTGGCCGAAATATCTTCGATATTGACATGGGCTGATTTGCAAATCCTTGTGTGAAAGAGACTGATCTTTCAATTTCTCACCTTGATATTGTTGAGATGAAAAAGCAGATTGCCTCCCTTGGTGCAATTCTGTGTTGTAAAGGGTTTGTAAGTCAATGTCCCAAGGAGTAGAAGACGATGCTTGGCCCTGATGATTCAAAGTAAGTGATTTGAGCCTCAAGAGAGACACTCACATTAACAAAATTGAAATAAATAATAACAAATTAATTGCGAAGAAGCAATACATGGAAGCAAGTATCTATGAAGCTATCCATCGCTGATACAGGTGCACTTGTGGTTCGCCGGAGTGCCATCTCGGAAATGTTCACAGTCATGTTTGGTCCATCGCACGTAACGACTGGTTGTGGTTGATTGTACTGAAGAAATGCCTGGTCGCTTGGATCAGGCAACATCGTCAATGTGGGATAGGGATTGCCGGTTGCTGGGAAAATCTGTTCATGATCATTAGAGTTAAAGCAGCTATAATCAGCATATTAATTAGTGTTCTGGGGGTAAAAGGAGCTAACAATTTGATCAGCTATAATCAGCATAGCTAGGAAAACCACTTTCTTATCCGGGCCTTGTCAAGAAGCCCTATCCATACAGCTAGAGTGCATTGCATTTTGAACTGCCCCATCTACAACTAAAGGCCCTGATAAACTGCTAATGCCTAGGCCCACATAGTGAGCCAGGGCAGCTGTAGAGAAGGAGCCCACCAAATATAACTGTCTGGAATCTGGATTGTTGGGTCCAGTTGTAGGAGTCTATCATTCTATGTTGTTACTTTCTAATGTAGCCAAAGTTAAAAATGAAAGTTGCTACCTCCCAAGAGAATCCATGTGGTAATTTACGTTTTATGTTTAGAAAACATTGACTGTCCATCATTTATTAATTGTTTGTTCTTTTCATATATCAATATTCTTTTGGAGATGTAGATCTCTACCTCTTTTGCAAAGAAGTCGTCAATGTGGAAGTCAAGCCTTGGATTGACAGTAGCTAGCTTCATGGAGAGGAACTGCAAACACAACCAATTCAGCTTATTTAGAGATCTGCCCTTAATTTGATCGAAATAATCCCAAATTATTGTTAGTTCCATTAATTTAATATGAACTTTTTCATTATTACTCTATCATTATAGTAAAACTATTTTGCTTGTCATCTTTACCTCTACTTGTCTCTGAAGGCCCTGAACATAATTGATGATCTCGTCCAGCATTCCAGCCTTTCCAGTGATCTTGTTGCACCCCGGGACTAAATCCTGGAGATAGTTCATCCTCTCGCTGATCTTCTCCCGTCTCACCTGAATCCACAAATCATACTTGTGTTAATTGGTGACCAATAATAACACTGAAGATTGAAGACTGCCGGAGCTAATTAAGCTGGTTGTTTGTAGAGCTGGTGGCAGAGCTTCCTTACTCTTTCGGCCAAGCTATGGCTGTCGGTGGCCTGGCCGCGGCGGGCTCTCACATGAATGTAGTCTGGCTTCTGCTGAACCTCTGAGACCTTTGAATTGTCCTTTGATGTATCCACAGAAGCCTCTCTCTTAGGGTTGTTTTCATCATGCTTTGCTTCTGTTTCTTGAGTTTCTCCCTTTACCCTCTTGTCTTTGTACTCCTCCATTGGAATAACCTTAAGATCATGAATTTTTTAGATAGTAATAAGTTTGAAACATAGAAAATGAATTCATACTGCAAAGCATGTCCTAATCTTTGATGACAATAGATCGAATGCTATTAATTAGGAAGAATTTTGAACCAACCTTTGTGTTTGTTATTGCCTTTCTCTTCTTAGAAGGAGAGGGAGCCTTGGGCAGAGCCGGCCGTCCAGATTTCTCATCGCTTGCTGCCTCCACAGCAGCATTCCCTTCCAGCGGCGGGCAGCTGCTTGTCCTCGAAATTGCGGCCGCATAGGACTCTGCCGGCGTTGTGGGGTCCACAGAGAAGACCGCCGGGGGCAAGAACGAGTTAGTGAAGTCCGGCCACCCGTTATCGAGGCCTGGGTCCATCTTCACAGGTCGTGCTGAAAACTCCGGCATCGGCACCAGGGCAGAGCCGGCATTCCCTTCCGAGAATGCGTTCGGGAACTGGCGTTGGGATAGCAGATTGAGTTGGGCCTCATTTAAGAAATTCTGTTGGCAAGATTGTACTACCAGCACCTCCTCCTCCTCCTCATGCTGGTCCAGCTGCTGCCATTTGAGCCGCGCCTTCTGCCGGTCCAGCACGGACATCTCCGCCCCATCGGCGACCATATTCACGACCGTCGAGGAACAGTGCATCATCATCTCCGAAGCTGTTCTCATGAACACATAAAGGTGAAGTAGAAGATGGAGGGAAAGAAAATCAGCCAACAGCTATCCTTCTTTAATCTCCGTACGTATGGGCAAATGCAAGCAGAGGAATGCGTCAGGTGGAGGTTTCATGCAAGGGGCGTGGCTGAGTCGGAAAGAGTAGGTTGTCAGCTAACAACTCCCGCTGCTTTCCGGTGACCGGAGCTCCGACGCCGGAGGATTCCTCTTTTGAGGCTGTGATTGGCTGGGAAGGCGGGAGGGGGGGGGAGTGGAGTGCGAGGGGAATGGGGTGGTATATATAAAGGGGAAAGTGGGAGGGAAAAGATGGCCGGACTATCTGAGGCTTTATTGCCGGGAAAGTGACGGAATATTACTGAGGAGAGAGAGTGATAGGGAGCGGTGGATAAGCGGAGAACAAGTGGGCCTCGACCAGACAGCCATCCAAGGTATCCCATATGCTGAGTGGGGGCGCCCCTGACATGACTGACACGTGGGCTTGTCTCACCGGGAGGGAGTGAGAGAGTGATAAGATGAGGGGAATTGGGAGGAGAGAGGTGGCTTTCGAAAAAAAATCACCGAGTGGAATGACAGGTGGTGTAGTGCCCTGTCTATGGGATGCTTAACACCTTTTATTTTTAATACATGTTACTCCTTTCGTTCCAAAAATAACTATTATTTATTATTTTAAAATATTATATATTCCCTCTATTCTAAAATACTATGTATATTTAAAAATATTATTATTCTAAAATATTATGTACATTTTATACAATCAAGTGACTTCCTCTTTTCAAAATTAGATGAGACTTCGAAGGATTGACTAGAACTTTGTTCATGAACAAGTATACGAATTAGACGGGGTATCAGGGAGAAGGAGCCATGTGATTTCCTTGTGGTTTTCATGATCCAATAAAAATGAGAATTTTCTCAAATGTACGTAATATTTTGGAATAAAGGGAGTATATTTTATCAAATCACGTGACTTCCTGTTTCCAAAATTAGAGGAAACTTGGAAGGTATTAGAGCAGACATGGAAGGATTGACTTGAACTTGATTTATGAACAAGTATGCGAGTTGGACGGAAGATCAGAGAGAAGAAGTCATGTGATTTTCTTGTGGGTTTCATGGTCTAATAAAAAAGAGATTTTTTTTAAATATATACAGTATTTTAGAACGAAAAGAGTATATGCGAAGATCCAAGGAATTTTGTCATTCTATCACTATTCCATGTAGAGTTATCTACATGCCATGCAGTGGACCTGTTCCACTGAATAATTTGTTTTGTTTTGCGAGGTCCCCGTCGAGGCAGAATAGCTCAATCCCACTTTGTGCTACTCACGAGGGTCGCCTATGTGGAAAGATGTTGTCTTGTAAGGATTTTTTTGGGGTTTATTGGTTACCATTTTTTAGGTGAACAATTAACGAGGAATAATTTAATTAATTGTTAAAGATTATTTGTGTTAAAGATTATTTGTGTATTATATGTTACCAGACTGCTTGAACAAACCAGTGAGCATCAAAGACGACCACTCTCAAGCATTTTTTCCACATTTTGATATTGTAATTGATTTTTTATTTTTTTATAAGAACGATTTCTAATAAGTGTCATAGGTTTTAATCGTTTAAATGTCACAAAATTTTCAATTACTTTGCTTAGGCATAGTGATTTTTTTTCTTCTCGTAATTGTTGCTTTTGCAATTAGTAATAAGATAAAATAAGAATAATTTTGCACCGTAACTTATGTGATAATGTTAAGAGTTCTTGTTCTACTCCCACCATCCATGAACTTGGTTTGCATTTCAATAAATATGCATCAAACATGGCTGACTTTGCTACCTCACAACCAAAAACATGAGGGGGGCAAAAAAATTTGCTAATTTTTCAATGGGGACGAGCTTCATTGGACAGAGAGTGTATTATCTCAATCCTTCGTAAGAAAAACTAGTGAATAAAGACAATTGACATTCGTTATTCCAGGAAAAATATTCAGGTATTGTTGTAAGATAAACACATACTCCCTACGTCCAAAAATATGTGTCCTCAAGAAAATCAAACTCATCTGATTTTAGTTCATTTTCGTTTTCTAATGAAGACACTTAATTTTGGGACGGAGAGAGTATTTGATTTGTCTAATTTGTACATATATACTCTTTAAATTTTTTTTCTACATAGTTCAGAGAGCATGGAAATAATCTGCAATCATTCATATGGATTATATATGTAGAAATCCCCTTGTATGTGCCACATTACATTCCTTACAAAACGAGATGAAAAGTGAGCACTTCAACGAATTTGATCGCCTTTCCACCTTTATACTTTTTTTCATATTAGCATTTAGTGTTATTCTTGTGAATGCTAAATCACTAAGTCTACAAATTAATGTGGCACACACAAGGTGAATTAGAAATCACTAAGCGTTTCCATCTTATTTCAAATTATTAATTATACCAGAGTAATACTAGGACAGCTTGCATAAGAGACCTTCACTGTAAGTGCACTAAAGACCATCTGTTGCCTCACCAAAAATAAAGAAAAATTTCTTAGCATAATTCTAATTTTTTAGTAAAAAAATTCTTACCATATTTCTAAAGAGCACTCCTAGTTACTAGTGGTTGTAGAGTTATTAATTTTTTGTACAAAGATAAAAATGGGTATATATATTTTTTTTCTATAAAAATGGGCATATTTTAGAGCACCTATAAATTGTATGAGTTCAATGTGGGTTGAATTGGAGATATAATTTTGTTGGCTGGCTTGTTTTGGTACTAAGCACACAACCCAAAAAAGAGAACGAGAAAAAAAAAGAATGAAATTAACCAACGACTGTCCTTGCGCGGGTAGCGGTGGAACATTCCCGGTCCCCAGCTCGACTAAGACGTGACGTGGCCCGGGAAGGGTGGCGGGAGACTCGGCCCATTTACGTCTATGCGCACGTGACACATTCCACGTGTCAGTTCTCACGCAGCCGAAACCCCCGGTGGCAGATGCGGCGATGCCCCAGTCTCTGACATGGCAGATGCGTGACGTGGCCTTCAGCGACGGAAGTTGGGGGATAGGACAATCCGTTTCTGTTCTTGGGAAACGGGGGATGTTAGGGGACTTGCTTTACCCCAAACTTTATTGCCCTCAGCAGTCATCAGGTGTAGCCAACTATTAGATTAGGATTGTTCCATTTCTATTCTTAGAAAGTAACCAATAATACAATTGACTTCGTTTTTCAGTGTTATTAAAATTGGAAGGCGTGAACATTGGATCATTTGCATTGCAATTACCGATCTATTACATTTTGGGGAAGTGGAGGTTTGAATATGCATGATAAGTAGTTTGCCATGAAATGGGGGGCGTATGAAATTCTAGAAGATTATTTAATCACTTAGTAGATAGGGTATACTAGAAGCTTAGGTTGTTAGTGTCCCTTGGGCTGAGCTATATGCGGGATGAGATGGAGTATGGCCACGCTTGCCAGGATGATGCATTAAGAAGCCGAGGTCCTGAGTTTCAAACTCGGCCCCATTGGCCAATCCACCAAGATTATCTCTCGATTTTGCCAATGCGTATGATATGTGGGCCTTGTGCATGACTGGAGGGGAGATATGGTGCTCTAAGGTGCGGTTGCCTGCCCCCTAGTTCGCACTATAACTCAAATCTTCCATCTCTTGGCGTTGTTTCTTTCTTTCCATTCTTTTAATAATTCCCTTATTGAGAATTATCCAAGTTTTCACCCTTTCTTTCATAATTCTTTAAAACACTTATTTAAACTTCTTTAATTCTCTTTATTTATCTTCTCTTAAATTAAGTAGAACTATATGATATCCAAAATACACCCATACTTCCTCAAAAGCTTTCAAAATTCTTACATTGTCAGTGGACCGACATAATCGTAGGTGAACCGATGGCTCAAAATCCTATTTTTTAAATAAGCCTCGACTAGCCTAGGTCTCATTTTATTTCATCAGTTACTCTAACGACTGAACTTCCTCCTCTCCTACCTCCAGTGACACAATTCACCTCTTCTCTTGCCTTCTTTGCTTCGGATCTACCTGATAGGTACTCTTCCTCTTTCTCTGACACCTTAGCTCCCTTATTTTCTTCACACTGTCCATCAGTTGACCATGGGTAGCCACTAGCTTCCCTATGTTGTTAATCCTCGTTATTTATTCCTCCTTTAATTAACTCTTATCTAATCTTCCTTCTTGTTGGCTTTCGTGTTCCACAATTCTTCCTCAAATTCACACATTCTCTATCAACCGAATTCAAGGTATAATTTATTTAATTGCTTCCTATATTTTATTAATTCTTGGGAATTGCATCATGCATGTAGCATCCACACCCTTAATTTTGCAATACATGTTACCTTTCTTTTTCATGATCCATATATCATCCCTATCAATCTTGCTTCTACGTAATACTCTAATTATTATATCAACACATAATAGAATAAATTCCAAATGGTCATGACATCAAATTCTTTTCCTTCACTTCTCCCATAACATTTCCACTTAGCCTTGCATGCTCTCTAGAGCCTCTATTCATACTATTATGATCCTATTCTAATTAAGATTATGATTAGTTTCCTTCATTAGTTGGGTTCCTAGGACTAGGTCAATTAGGATTAATACTCCCATGCCAATTAGGACTATAGTTTAGAGTCTATCCTATGTCAATTTGGATTATGATTTATGATCTATACATGAATTATGCATTTTATTATCTCCTAAACTTATATTTATGCTAGTGTTTGATTAGAATAACTACTACTTTAACATAGTTTTTGGTTTTTGTAGGAAACAAGAGTAATACACAGAAATGAGGTGAAAAGTAACTTAAATAGTTAAATCATCATAACTTCGTGTACAAATGTCGGATTGGTCTGATTCAAGCTTCATGTTAGATTTCAAGAAGTCAGCTTTCCAACACCACCAACCACGCACAATTCGAAGTTCGGGACAAAAAGTTATAGCCATTTGAAATTTATGAACAGTAACTACGATCGATCGGATATCAATGCGATCGATCGCCAGAGCCGCAAAAGCAGTGTATTAAAGAAAACGATCGATCGGCCATAAAATTGATCGATCGTATCTACTGGAATTTTTCACTCGCGCAAGATAGTAACTACGATCGATCGGTATCATACGGCGTCGATCGGCAAAGTGATCGATCGGAAGAAAATAACGAAGGAATTGCGATCGATCGGTAGGCGAACGATCGTCAATACGGAGCGATCGATCGCCGTATGTGGAAAACCGAAATAAGACCTATTTTGACTTGGATTTGGAAGGGGATTTCGTAGTTTCTCTTCACTCTTATAAATAGGCCTTATGAAGGAACGTTTTGGGCATTAGAAAGTAGACCAGAGAATAAGTTTTTGAGCTTTATTGGAGGCTAGAGAGGAGTAAGAGAAGGAGTCTTTTGGAGCAAAGAAGAAGAAGAAGGATTCATGACGATAGATCTACATAAACAGGCTTTTCTTTTCTCTCTTTCTATATGTAACTAAATTCCTTGTCAAGGCGTAGATGAAGCCCTAGATTTGTGTTATTACTCTTTATTGTTTCATTTAATACAGTTGATATGATTATACTTAATGCTATTTCATGAGTTTCTTTTGAGTGCTTGACCATAGACTTGATTGATATGCATGAAATTAGATCTTTTTAATTCCTATGCTTAGCTAAAAGTACCCTGGTGTTAATTCTATGCCCGACCAAGGATAGGATCATTAGCCCAAATGATAATTCTATGCCCGACCAAGGATAGAATTGCCTACAATAATTTATAGTGGATGAACTCTCGTGTCCGACCAAGAACGTGAGTGAATTCATTGTGATTTGTGTGTCTGACCATGAACACAAATTACCGTATCATGTCAATTTGAGCATAATAATACTTGAGAGTAGTAATTGCATGTCTAGTGGTAGATTCTCTGCTTTGGTATCTTCTCCATATTAGTTAAAATCCGATTTAAAGTAGTTAAATTTTATAGTTTTATTTAGATTAAACAAAAACTGCAACTTTCTTCTCTTAAATTTGGTAAAGTATTCATCGTCCTTGAGGTTCGACAACCCTTATTAATACTCGTCATAGTACAATTGCCTTGTGCACTTGCAATGGTTTAATTTTAAACGATCAATTTATGAGCCTATAAATATGTAAAGAGGTCTTCCCTAATCCATAATCAAAGATCAATGAAATAGCTTATTTTCTAGTTTAATTTAATTTAGTCTTTCTTAGCCCTAATCTTACTTTTTCTTCCCTTTCTTCTATGACAAGAGAGGAAGAGTCGCTTGCTTAAAAGCCAAGATAACAAATTCAAGCATTCGGGTTTCAAGCGGTTCGGGAATGATGGTCATTTCAATAATCGACCAGCGAAGCAACAGAAGCAGCAGCTACAGCCAAACCGAGCCAATGGGCAGAATAGACCGGTTGTGCCAAATCGTCAACCTCAGCGGGGCAACGGTCAAGAAGCTGAAAACTGATATATACTCAAATTGTGCATTTTATTGGCTCTAAAACTTATGTTTATGCTAGTGTTGAAGTCATTTAATGTTGCTAATGTTGTTTTTGGTTTTTGTAGGTAAATAATAATAAGCGTATATGGTGAAATATGATCCAAATGGTTGAATCTTTATTACTTCGGTTGTATATCTCTGATTGGACTAATTCAAGCTTCATGTTAAAATTTAAGAAGTCAGATTTCCAATGCCACCGACCGTGCATAATTCGGAGTTCGGAGAGAAAAGTTATGACCATTGGAAGATTTTTACGCAAAAAAAATACAGTAATAGCAATTGATTGGCACATTGACGTGGTCGATTGCCGAGACCCAGAATGAATCGCAAAGTGAAAGATGTCATCGATCACCTTGTTTCGATCGATCTTATCTACTGGAGTTTTTATTAAACAGTGAGCGATCGATCGGCATATGAAGATTTGAGATGAACGATCGCGTGACGCAGCGGGAAATAAAGAGAAAGGAGGAGATCGATCGGGAAGCGATCGATCGGCAAACAGTGCAATCGATAGCCATATTCGGGAAAATTAAAACGAGTCCTTTTCAAGTTGGATTTGGAAAGGGACTTCGTAGCTTATCTTACCCTACTATATAAGCATAGAGAGGGCTCGAAAAACACAACAATTGGATACCTAAGAGAAGAGAAGAGGAGTCCTTTGACGGCTAAAGGAGAAAAACTGTTCCATGTCTATGAATACATCAAATCAGGCTTTGCTTTTCTCTATTTCTATGTCTAGCTAAACTCTTTATCAAGGCTAGATGAAGCTCTATATGTGTATTATTACTCTTGATTGTTTAATTTAATAGAGTTGATATGATTTCTTTATATGCTTAATGCGATTTCATATTTCATAATTTTATCTAGTGCTTGACCATAGACTAGTATGATTATGAATGAAGTTTGATCTTAATAATTCCTGTGTCTAACCATGAACAGGATTGTGTTAATTCTATGCCCGACCAATGATAGAGTTAATTACATTAATTTATAGTGAATGAACTTTTCGTGTCCGACCAAGAATGTGTAGTGCATTCACTGGTAATTCGTGTGTCCAACTAAGAACACGAGTTATCGTGTCATATCAATTTGTGCAAAATTATAATTGAGACTAGTAATTACATGTTTAGAGGTGGATTCGTTGTCTTGGTATTCTCGTTAATTTGGTTTCTTATTAAAGTTTATTTCTTTAGTTCTTTGAACTCTTGGAAACTCAATCTTTTTAAGTAGAATTAATTTAGAATTAGGTTAAATCAACTAAGTCCTTTGGGTTAGACCTCGTTTCCACTAGCCTATATGTAGTCTCGTGCGATTGCGAGTTAAAAGAGTTAAAATTCATAACAATCAATTAGCGCCGTTGCGGGGGACTTGGTGACAGTTTGATTTAATTCTAATTAGTTTAAATTTTTCTTTGTAGGAATTTTAATATTTGGTTTTCTAGTCTTTGTAGGAGTCACATTGAAAAGATAAAAAGTGACACGTGGATTTCTCGCCAACGTGGAAAGGCCATCCTTTCCCGTCGTTTGCAATCTATTACCTCTCTTTTTAATTCATTTGGGTGTTGCGTGTTTTTCCTTTATTTCTGTGACAGCATGCAATGCTAGTTGTCGATATCTAGGACTGCTAGTTGTCGATATCTAGAACTATTGAGTGCTTATTGTCAATATTTAGGACTGGTTTTGGTGTTTTTGTGTTTGTGTGTTAGTTTATGCAAGGGTGTGGTGATATGCATAAAAGTTACACATTCATGTGCCTTATTTACCTATTTGCTAGTGTAGTTTTAATGATAAAATATGAATAAAATGGGTTATTAGTGATTAGGATAGTAATTAGAGGATTAATAATGAATTTGTTTTAATTAACTAATTTAGATGCATTGATGAATTTAAGGAATTATATTTTTATTATGCGTCTAATTTTAGTTTGATTTTATTATTGTAAGTTTTTAGAAGTTAGAGTTACGGATCGTGGGACTAAAGCGCGTTAATCGGGTTTATATGCAAAGAGATCAAGTTGTAGAAGATCCGACGGCTAGGAGGCTTGTAACGGTTTTTTAAAACTTGAATCAATTTAAAAAGAAAGTACCAAGTGCAAAGATGATCCGGATCGTTTATTGCCATCCAATGTGAAGGCGGGTGTTAGTCTTAAGTGAAGAAAACAAAAGAATCGTCAGGATGATAACAAACGAACGAGAGTAATACGCCGGGTTTTGAAACTAAAATGAAAAAAGAAAGAGCAGCTCGAGCTTGTGCTCGAGCGCTCGGCTGCTCAATAGAACAGAGGGAGAAGACTCGTCAGAGAACTCTGTGTTTGGGTTCAACTTTCGGCTCAATCGGATTGTTGCTTAGATGTTCAAAGTTTGGATATGCAAAGAGCCATGTTCATGAAGGAGAATAGAAGCGTGGGAACAGGCGCAAAACAATAGTTGAGCAGGATTTGGATTCATGCCTAGATTAGTTTGAATCAAAGTTGGAAAAGGATCTGATTTGGAGTTTGAAGCCTATAAAAACAGGTTTTGTGATGCAAATAAAAAGGGGAGGTTTGGAAAAGCAAAAACGGGGAGACTGTTTTGGACGAACTAGTGGTGTTCATGTTTGAAAAAAAAAAAACAGATCTTTGACGAGGCTGAAACTGGGTATTTGGGTCGTGCTTTTGGTCGAAACACAAGGCGAAGAGAAAAGTAGAAAGAGAGGAAGAGATCGAGAGGAAAAAGCTGAATTTTTGGACTGTTTTGTGCTTGTGAACAGTTCTGCTACAGTACTTTCAAATTTGCTATAGTACCGGCAATTTGGGGAAGACGTTGAACAATGCGCAGTGAACAGTGAATCACTACAATGCTATTGTGAACAGTGTTTTTGTGAATAGTGATTCTGCTACAGTTTTTTCTCCAATGCAATTTTTCTTAATTTTGATTTTTCTTGTGATAATGAATAGCTAAATTTTTTGTCAAAGCTAGAGGTGAAGTTATTTGATTGATACTTGTATGTCTATAAAATAGATGTGTTTATTGCTTATTTGATTGAATAACGGTATTTGTGATAAAGTCATAATCTATATAATTATTTAATTTGTCGTTAACGCAAGGTATGGCGAATGCTTATAATTCCCTATGATTAGTAGACTATGCTCGTTAATGATGAATGTTCGGTCAAATATTTATGAGAATTATTATTATGAATTTGAATGCCATATCTTCCTATTAGGTCAAATCATCATTTAAATCTAATTGAGAAATTAAATAGGCATAGAGTATTGATTAAATAATTGATCCTTAAAGCTTTTATATTTTTCACTGATTGTCTTTGCCAGTCTTTAGTTAGTTTTAATTGAAATTTTAATCATTGTTTAATTTAGTACTTAATTCAATTGCAATAATTCTACAACATTAGTTTTTAGATTAGTTTGAAGTAGAATAATTCTACATCACTTCCTGTGGTTCGACCTTGGATTTACCAAGTATATATTACGATGGTCAACCTTCTCTTGGGTTCGATCAAATTTTGGCACCGTTGCCGGGGAGTAAAGTTTAGGATTAATCTTCCAATTAGTTTATTTATCTCTAGTATAGTTTAGTTAATTTTGTTGCTCTTAGTTTAATTTAGCTTGTTAATTTTGCAGGAAATTTGGAGTCCTATCTGGAACAAAAGGCTTTTCCTGGATTATCTGCAAATTTGGTAAACTCATTCCATCTCATTTGAAAATCTCTATTTCTTGTGCATGCACTCGTGGAATAGGGATATCAGTGGATGTTTGGTTAGAGATACTTCTGATATTTTGATTGAGAATCCCTTGTTTGAGTTAACTGTTCTACCACACACACCTAATCAAATGGCTGATCAGGGTAGTAACCATGATATTAATGAAAATGAGAGAGATTGAACATGATGCACCAATGTGGCCCTTGCGTGATTATTTGCAACCTGCACGCACCTAGCACATCCTCCTGTATTATTCTGCCTCTACAAGCACATCACTTTACTTTTAAGCATGGAACGATAAACTTGCTTCCCAAATTCCATGGTATAGATTCTGAAAATCCTTATTTACATTTGAAGGAATTTGAGGAAGTATGTGCAACTTTTGAGCAAACTTGTAGTGAGGATATTATCAGGCTAAAATTGTTTCATTTTTCCCTGAAGGACAAAGCCAAGACTTGGCTGAATTCTCTTAAGCCTAGATCTGTCAGAACTTGGAAAGAACTACAAACTGAATTCCTTAAAAAGTTTTTCCCAGTTCATAGGACTAATGCTCTGAAACGACAAATAACAAATTTTGCCCAAAAACAAAATGATTCATTTTATCAGTGTTGGGAGCGCTATAAAGATTTGTTAAATTCTTGTCCACATCATGGGTATGAGAAGTGGCACACCGTCGATTTCTTCTATGATGGGATGACGCATTCAATGAAACAATTTGTTCAAACAATGTGTAATGGGGAATTCTTTGATAAAGACCCTTGATTTTCTAGATCAAATAGCTGAAGACTCATATTCTTGGGACCCCACTGATCCCTCTGATTTTTCTAATAAGCCGAAGTGTACAGCTACTGGTAGGGGTCTACATCATCTTATTGAGGAGGATAATTTGAGTGCTAGGCTAGCCTCATTGGCTAGGAAGGTTGAGGCCATGGAATTAGGAAAAATTAATGTTCTTAAGTCTGTTGCTATCGAAGAGGCATGTGGAATTTGTGATGTCATGGGACACCCGACTAATGAGTGCCCTACCATTCCTGCTTTCAAGGAGGTGTTGCATGACCAAACAAATTCCATGACCCCTTTCAAGAGGCAATCTTCATATGGAGACACATACAACCCAGGATGGAGGAATCACCCCAATCTTTAGTTGGAGGAATGATAGTGCTACACAAACACCACCTCCTCAAGCATCTTCCAATTATAATCCATATGTTCCACCTCACAAGAAGACACTTGAGGAGACATTACAAACTTTCATGCAAGGGCAAGCTACCATTAATCAGCAAACCTCACAAGCCATTAATGACATAAGAGCTCTCTCACTAAATTGACATCTTCTCTAGTTATTCAAGAGAAAGGTAAGTTTCCTGCTCCTAGAAGCCATGCAACAAGTTCCCGCCTATACGAAATTTCTCAAAGACCTATGCACATAAAAGCGGAAGTCTAGGACTCACATTTCTAAGAAGGTCTTCCTTACTGAGCAGGCCAGTTCTATTATGAAACATGAACGACAAAAAAAATTAAAGACCCTGGCACACCTACTATTTCATGTGTCATTGGCGACCATATCATTAACAACGCTCTTTTAGATTTGGGTGCTAGTGTCAATATGTTACCTTACTCAGTATATGAGAAATTAGGCTTTAGGGGACTTGCAACCAACATCGGTGATAAGCATAAAATATACACATTTATATGCCTTATTTACCTATATACTAGTGTAGATTTTGTGATAAAATAAGAATAAAACGGGTTATTTGTGATTAGAATAGTAATTAGGGGATTAATAATTAAATTACTCTAATTAATTATTTTAGATGCATTAAAGAATTTAATGAATTATATTTTTATTATGCGTCTAATTTTAGTTTGGCTTTGTTATTGTAGGTTTGAAATTGCGAATTGCAGATCACTAGCAGACGAGCGCATTAGACGTGTTTGGAAATGCCAAAGTGACCCATGAGCTGATATGACGCGTATTGAAGAATCTGAACCGTTAATAAGCTACTTAAGGAAGACGGGCGTTTATTTTTAAGTATAAGCCATTCGGATGAGAATTGGTGGTTGAGATCGTTACGACGGGTTTTATTTGAGAAAAAGAAAAAGGGCGGATTTTCGACTGGTTCTGGGTATCGGCAAAGGGCAGCACGACGGTGATGGGCTCGATCGAGCAGATGCAGGTGACGGTCACGGCGTGAGGAGGAGCAAAACAGCAAAAGGAAAGTTCTTGATTTGGAAATGTGCATGTAACAGAGCCGAATCGAAAGGCATCGAGGCAAATTGAGTTGCAGACGTGTTCCAGTTTGGTAAGCTTCCATATTCAGTTCGATTGGAAATGGAAAAGGGGCGATTTGGCTCAGTCATGGAATTCTGTCTCGCCGATATATCGCCGATATCCTGGCTCCGGCAGTGACGAGTTGAGGGCGGCGATTCCTGGCTCCGGCAGCAACGACGAGGCGGCGATTCCTGGCTCTGGCAGCGATGAGTTGAGGGCAGCGATTCCTGGCTCCGGCAGCGACGAGTTGAGGGCGGCGATTCTTGGCTCCGGCAGCAGCGACGAGTTGAGGGCGGGATTTTTAAACGCAAGCACTGCCTTGCCCCTGCTAAGGTTCCTTCTGTGCCTCCTTCTCTACTTGCTCCCACATTTGCTTCCTCATCTTATAGTCCTGATTGTTATCCTTCTCTTTGCTTATTCTTCATTCTCTTCATAAGGTTTAGTTTAAAAATGGGAGATGTATGAGGAAGACACATTTCATTTTTTTTTCCTTTCTGGCACTTGGAAGTACTTTGCCCTCTTGGAATAAAGGCTTAATTGGTTGCTAAACACTTTTTATACTGAGATTTTTGCTCCAGGTCACAACAAAACTACTTTAGGCTGTGATGATGGATTTTGGAATATACAATGTACAAAACAGTATACATTAACCTACATCAGTACAAACTTCTGCTCACAAAGATAGGAACTATCTAATTACAAATATCTAATTAATTGCCTACACTAAAGCAAATTGAGTCACAAGCATGGAATTCTATATCGGCGAAATTTCGCTTGTCTTCAGCTATGGGCAATGTTAGATTGAAAACCATGAACTGGGTGTTTCAACCTGGTGTCATTCCTGTGGTAATTTTTGTGTTTGCTCACCATAAGGTGAATTATAATCATAGTTTTAAGTGAAAACTTTTTGTGTTTTCTAATTGTTTGCACCTCTAGTGTAAAGCTGGAAATGAAGCTTAAGAGTACGAAAAATATTTCACCTAAATTTTGATTGCCTGAGTTTTAAGGAACTCAATACGTTGTCTTTGTACTATTGTTGTCAGGTGTAGCTCGTGTCAGATTGCTGTGAGTACCATTGTAGAAGTAGAAGTAACTATCCTTTCTATGCTATAGCGTGTCTAACTTATTAATATGCTATAGCGTGTCTAACTGACATTGTTTATGTAATTTTTGCTGCACTTGTACTTTTTTGTTGTTTTTTCCCTTTTTTGGTTGATGTGTTTTATGTCTCATATATGATACTTTTAATGTTAAGTAGGAGTGAATGCTGGAAGGGAAGGGCTGTCTTTTCTATAACTCGATGATTTTCTTGACCTGTAATTGATTGGAACAAATGGACAAAGGTTGGGAGCATGGCAGTCAAGTAGGCACCTATGGCTCACGATGTCACTATTGCTTAAAAGTCATGAAAACTGGTGGAGTTACGAGGTTGAAGGACCATTTGGCTGGTAGTGGAAAAGACGTGGCAAAATGCAAAGAGTGTCCTCCTCATGTTCGTAAAGAATTCTTAGCATTAAAAGAAGTAAATAAAAAGAAGGCGGTTCAACTTAAAGAAACAAAGAAAAGGGTTCTCGATGAGCTTAGACAATTTGGACATACGCCAAATGTTGAAATGAGTGCATCTGATGACAATGAACATGACGAAGCAAGGAGACAAGATGACCAAATAGAATGTCAAAGTAGTGGAGCTATACCTCAAAGTCGTAAAAGTGCTTTGTTGAAACGAAGCCAGAGTAGTAAGGGACATGCAAGTTCTAGCAGTGTCCAACAGTATCTACCAACTGCATTCAAACCTGGCTTGAAAGAAAGGTTTAAAAGGGCAGTGTCCAAGTTTTTCATCTACAACCATGTCCCTGCAGCTGCGGCAAATGATTATCACTTTCGTAACATGATAAGGGAAGCTCAAGATATTGGAAAAGGAGTATCTCCTCCTACCCCAAAAGAGATACTCCGTACATATTTGGATCAAGAGGTGGCTGATATGGACAAAAGAATAAAAGGGATGGAGTTAGAGTGGAAAGAATATGGTGTCTCTATCTTGTGTGATGGATGGACGGGGCCAACTAAAATGTCTATAATCAACTTTATGGTCTACTGCAATAGAAGAGTATGCTTCCTTAATTCGGTTGATGCTTCGGGCAAAGAGAAGAATGCAAATTACATTAAGTCCATAATTGAGGAGCAGATCCACAAAGTTGGGAAGGACTATGTAATACAAATTATTACAGACAATGCCTCAAACTTTAAGAAAGCAGGCAAGTTATTGATGGAGGAATATAACTTGTTCTAGACACCTTGTGGTGCGCATTGCCTTGACCTTATGTTTGAGGCTGTTGGCAAGCATGATTTCGTGGCAACAACTGTAGGAAAAGGAAAAGAAGTGACCCGATTCATCTACAATCATGACAAACTTGTTCATGAAGTGAGGAATGCTTGTGGTCGTGATTTAGTTCGACCTGGGGCCACAAGATTTGCTACAAATTACCTAGCTTTGGAAAGCTTGCTAAGGGAAAAGGGTAGATTACGAATTTTTCCTCCAGTGATACATGGGAGGCTTGTGGATTTAATAATCACCCAACTGGTCGACTTGTAGAGGCAATTCTGTTTGACAATGATTTTTGGGAAGGAGTTAGACATACATTAGCCATCATGACACCAATGCATGAGATTCTACGGGTCTTGGATAATGAAAAGTATCCTACATTAGGTGGAGTTTATCATGCAATACAAGCACTGAAAAAGGCTATTAAAATAGCATCACCTATGTCTTACAAATGGGTTCATAAAATTATAGACCAAAGGTGGATGAAATCAATGGATGAACCGCTATACAAAGCTGGTATGATTTTTAATTAATCCTCTTTCCTTTATTACGTACCATCTATTTGAATCTTATTTGTTTGCTCTTTTATGCAGCATATTACCTCAATCCCAAGTACCATTATGATGAAAATCTTGGATATAAACTAGAATTGATTACAGCAGTGCATGAGGTGTATAATAAATTATTCCCAATGTCACCCACGGCGAGCGACATCGCCAATGAAGTATGTTTGTGCAATCAAATAATGTTTAATTGCTCAATAACTGGTATTTCGGTCTCAAATTATTCATGATTTAACATTGATCCACAGATTTCCCTTTTTCGAGAAGCACGTGGCCGGTTTGGAGAATTCTATGTAATAGATGCACGAAAAAAGACGTTACCCGGTAAGTGTTTTGTCGGAAAGATATATGTTGGTCTTATGATTTTTAGTATATGTCCATATTTTAGAGATGTTATGTGCTAATTGAAATTTTTTTTTGGTTTAGCCAATTGGTGGTCCCAATATGGAGATAAGTGCCCAAGCTTGAGATTGTTGGCAGTTCGAATTCTTTCTCAAACAGCATCGTCCTCACCATGTGAGCGAAATTGGAGCACGTTCGCTCTCATCCACACAAAACCAAGGAATAGGTTGTCGTATGAAAAGTTGAGAAAGTTAGTGTACTGTCATTACAACATGAAGTTAATTATAAGGTCAATGGAGCATGATCAAATGAGACATGGCGAAGGTGAAGAAGATCCGTTGGACAAATTTGAACTAATGTCACAAGTAGATGGAGCTGACATAGGAAATTTATATGCTGAGTGGTTTGCTGAAAATATAATGGATCAGGGTGATGGGCGACCTGATCCAGTGATTGTTACAGCATCACAACAGGCTGGAATAAATGTTGACACGGCCACAGAGAATATTATGATGTCGGCAAGAAATGAGGAGACATCAACTCGCCACATGCATGTACACTACCCACCCTCTGAGGATGATGACAACCCAAATACAACAGATAGTGGTGGAGATGATGGTGATGGGGACGAGACCATTGGAGATAGTAGCCATCGAGGTGGCGATGGTAGAGGTTATCATGATGGAGGTGGAGGTCAAAGTGGCACTTATTATTTGAGTCCATTCACCGGTGAGGATGAATATACACATGCTACACAAGATTCTAACCATGGCTCAAGACAGGCTCCCTCAACTAGCCGGAACCGAGCCATTCATGCACGAGGGAGGGGTAGGACGGCCAGTGAGAGACAAATGAACCGAAGGAGGCAAAGAATGCAACGTGAGATGGAAGACAACATTTCACAACAGTTCTCATCAATGGAAATCTCCTCTAGTGATGGTTGGGGAGGAAGACCTAATTCTGCGAGTTCATCGTCATATGGTTACAGTGGTTCAGAGATGGGTGCATTTTCTCATGTGATGCACAACTCGTCATTCCCACCGCTTGGAATCCTACACAGTATGCCTTATGAGCAATACCATTACTATGTAACAGAGTTTCTCTGTGCATACCATACAAGCATGACTTGGGAGCAATATTGTGCCCATTTAGATTTCGTTTATGCGAGTTCATATCAGGTTCAAGAAGACTTTCAGCTTCCACGCCATTCGAACTACTATTAGTATGAGTATGCTTTGTAAGATACTCTTTTGGTTCCATGTGTAAGATTTTATTGGTTTATGATTTAAAATAATGTCTTATTTCTTATGCCTTATGTTGTAATACTTATGTCTTTTTCTTATTTTAAGTAGTGACAAAACTTGGATTGTGATGATTGTTACTATTATTGATTATATCATTGTTGATTATGACAGGTGATTGAACTTTTATATTCATTGTTGATTATGACAGGTGATTGAACTTTTACATGGAATGCATTTTGCACATATGATTAAAAATACAGGGGAGATGCTGTCGAAATTTTTATAGAAATATATTCATATAAGAATGCTTATTTTGCTTGTAAAAGATTAGTGTCACTCCTTTGAAGAGTCATAATGTGAAAATATATAATAAAAACTAGTTTTCGGCCATCGATATTTTTTTACAAATATCTCCGATATATCTCCGATATTTTGTCTCTTAGGCCGACCGATATTTTACCGATATCCGATACGGAATTCCTTGGGCTCAGTTGGGAAAGATTGCAGGACTGCTCTTGCAGTCTATATAAACAGCACTGCCAGAAACAGAAAAAGCGCTTGGGATTTACGGACTGTTCTGGACTCTGTTTTTCAGAAAAAACATAGCCTTGTTTTTGAGGTTTTGGGCCATGATTTCGTCGGGATTTGGCCGGAAATTGAAGAGGAGGAAGAGGAATCGAAGGGAGAAGATAGGGAGAAGAAGAAAGTTCTGTTTTTGCTTCGGTGAACAGTGATTTCGAATTGCTACAGTAACCGGGCATTCGAAGAAGACGATGAATAGTGCAGTGCTGTGAACAATGATTTGCTACAGTGTTCCTGCAATAGTGTTTTCCAATGCAATTTCTTCCAAATCTAAATCTGATTTCTCTTGAATATGAATAGCTAAATCTTTTGTCAAAGCTAAAGGTGACGTTATTTGATTGATATTTTTACGTCTATGAAAAAGTGTTTAATGCTTATTTGATTGAATGCGATGTTTTGATAAAGTCATAATCTATATAATTATTTGATTTGTCGTTAACGTAAGGTACGACGGATGCTTATAATTCCCTATGATTAGTAGACTATGCTTGTTAATGATAAATATTCGATCGATATTTTTATGTTAATGGATATGATGAACGTGAATGAAATATCTTCCGATTAGGTCAAATTATTATTTGAATCTAATTGCGTAATTAAAAAGACATAGAATATTAATTAAATAATTGATCCTTGAAGCTTTGATATCTCTCATTGATTATCTTTGCCTGTCTTTAGTTAGTTTTAATTGAATCTTTAATCATCATTTTAGTAGTTAATTAAACTATAACTTCTCTGCATAATTTCCTGATAAGAATCTTAATTTGCTAAGCTAAGTAGTTTTTAAATTAGTTAGAATAGAATAATCCTACATCATTCCCTGTGGTTCGACACTTGGATTCACTGAGTATATATTACAATTTGTCAACCTTCTCTTGGGTTCGATCAATCGGCAACTCTGCAGGTGGCCGATAGATCTGTTAGAAAACCCCGAGGTTTGCTTGAAGATGTTTTAGTTGGGGTAGAGAAGTTTTTCTTTCCAAACGACTTCTTGGTCTTGGACATGGAACCTGTGTCTAATGCTTCTCATAACATTTCAGTCATTTTAGGCTGCCCTTTCTTAGCGACGGCCAATGCATGTATTCTGTCACGCCCCGAATTTCAAAACCTCGAATAATGCGCGGAAGCACTAACTCAATTAAGGTCATGAGGCTGAAACCCGGGCCACGACCGAATACTCAACACATACTATCCCATTCCAGAATGCTTAACCAATATCCGTTATACAAAAATCTTAAATAATAAAAACAAACTACACTATTACAATAATCCAGTCAGATAATTATTAAACATCAAAATAAATTCAGCACAATGGCTGATCAGTTCTCCGCGAACAGAAAATAAAAACGATAAATAAATCCACATCTTATCAACTTCCATCATCGAGCTCCAAACACGAACCTTGTCAGTTCTTCTCCACTTTAATTCCTGCATCGAAAGAAATACCCAGTAGGAGCCAAGAAAAACCCACAATAGGTAATAAAATAGAATACGGTAGAAATGAGCATTAAAGACACATTTAAGAATATCAGGTAGAGTAAATAGAGGGTTCACTTACCTGCTCAAAATCAATATCAAAGACCATCAGCAGTCAAGAATGAATAAACATAACTCAGTTCCAAAACGTACAGAGCGTCAGGAAGATCAATAAGAATACTGACTCCAAACATCCAGAATGTCGGAGACAACAATTTCTGCTCTCTGTTCAATCCACTTCCCCTATGGACATCAATACCAGATCATCCTAGAGGTTCTACAGAGGAACCCGACCATGCATCTAGGGATGCTGGCCCCATCGGTGCTTACAGGCACAATGGGCTGAGACTGCAGACCTTCCGTAATGTCATACAGTCTAAAGCACACGCGTTGCCGTCATCGGCTAAACTACAGAGGTTCATATATCATCTGAGATCACAAATGATCTAGCAATGGCTCGTGAGCATACTATGAATCCAACTAAGAGTGTTCATCAGAACTCCTAGTGGAGAACTAGTTTACGTAGAACCGAATTCATCTCGAATTAACCAGGGTTCTCTCAAATAGAGACCCAGACCAACATCATCAAAGAAAGACTCTTAGAGGAGTAAGACAATAACTTTATTAAGGTCATCAAAAAGGACTCACATCGGAGTACTCAAACTCTTAGAATGATCAACATCAGATGACTCCAATCATGACTCATCAAGAATCGAGATACTGAATCACCTCAACGCACTTAGCCTCTAGATATGACAATTCCCATGAACCAGAATACGAGGTTGCCAATATCAAGAATAGGTCACACGCTGTGTACAAGGTCTTTGGTTTTGTACGAGAGAAATTTCTGAAACAATAGGTCGCTCAAGGACTTAGACTCAACAAGACAATTAATTTCGGACAAAACCCCTAACTCACTGTTTATACACATATGATATGGTATTATAGTAATCTGTACCCACAGAGTCTTATAATATAGTAATCAGGTCGTATTACTACGTATAGGGATACTTATAGTATATAGTATACAACTTAATTAGAGTTTTAACATTCACACAGTGCTCTGCCCCATGCAAAATACCTGAATTCTAACCACTCCCACTATTTATCCAGTACGGATTAAATTATGAAATTTTTATCCCAGTTATCCTTATCTGTCTAGTTTCTAACCCATTCAATTTCATAATTTTTTGAGTTGTATTGAATTACTTATGAATTTCTGATCACTACTGGTCGGTGCAGGAATAGTCCTAGCCGAGAGCAGTTATCTTAGTCCACTTTGATTATATAAAGCTAAAATTCGTAATTAATCACTCAATACCACTTACTGACGTCACGTAAACCCCTTCTATACATTTTATAGAACATTATCAACACTAATTTCATGTAGTTTTCTATCCCTTTGTACACAGCCTCTCAGCTTATTAGAGTACATACCTTGTTTTCACCAAAGTCCGAAATAGCCCAATTAAGACAACTAATTACAGACGCCGGTCAACCCCAAATATATACTGACACAAATTCCAGAAGGTAAACTGAAAATTAGAGGCCATAGCATTCAATTTCATAAGAACTAGATCAAGAATGGTGTAGGAATCTCAAATCGACTTATCAAATTGGATCGAGAACACTTGCATTGCATGAAACGACTCGATCACTCAATAAAGCTGCCATCTTTTACTGGACAGAATAAGATATGAGACACAACAGCAAGACATGACATAGATTGACTAATGTAGTTTCATGGGAATGCATTCTAGGGCTTTGTGCATGAAGAACAAACACGTGATACACAAAAGAAACACTTTTGATCATGCGTTAAGAATGCATGCATATTCAAGACAACTCATTGCATGAAACCATATCAATGATTAATCATCAACATCATACATTTATTCTAGCATGTAAGAAGGATCATACTCATGAATATTCAAAGAATCAAGTTGTGGTAAAAATAGTGCATCCTACCTCTTTGACGATTTACAACTTCTACGCGAGTTTCGACCACCACGTGCACCACCCTCTTTTCGTCGAATCACCACCACCACAATCCTTTGTGGAAAGGAAGGAACTACTGATCGAAGGAGGAGAAGAGAGGACGAGCTCTTGCTGGCTTGCACGACTTCCCAAAATGTCCAAAAGAGTGGTCGATATTTCTATTAGTGAATTTAAATAGTAATTACCCTATTACCTTTAAACGAATCACCACCATGGATCCTTATATCATCCAAGGGCCACGAATAGACCAAGATAAGAGGGGATCTCCAATTAGAACGTGGTAACTCCTCAATTACTCATCAGTTACGATCCCAGTTAGTTAGGAAATTAAGTGCAATTAGTTGGTTTCCATAACTAACCCACAATCTCCGCCTTATTGAATTCAAATTTGATACGGTTTTAATACTTACCTAGGTTAGATCTCCACCGTTGATCATCTTCCAATCCAACGATCACCATATGGTCCAGCAAATAAGATCTTCAAATTGCCATGACGTGCTCCCCTTTTTTCTCATCATTAGTTAGGGTTTCCCCTCAATTAGGGTGATTCAAAACCTTAATTTTCCTCTTAGGGCAACTTCCTTATTTAAGCCAATCTCTCATCATTGATCTCCTTGCAATCAAAGGCCACAATTTCGACCACAAAAAGGAAAGGCCATCTATCTTGGACGTGATCAATCCACAATCCAATTTGATTACCATCCTTTTTTAGTAGGAATTTAAATCCAATTAGTTGGTTACTTAAATTAAGGTTGTAACCTCCCAATTTGACAGCCAGTTTCACTCTCTCATATCTCCACATGGTGTGCCCTTAGATTAGTTTGGTAACTACCTAGGTTGCCCCACCAGTCACGTCCAAAACTCCCTCTATTAGATTCCTTAATTACCAATTAAAAGAATCACAAATTCAATTAACACACAAATTGGATTTTTGAGCAAGATATTTATTCCTTTTAAAACCGGATTTGGAAAGAATTCGAAATTCCCTCTTCTCCTTGATTCTCTCTCCCCTAACCAAATATTCACATGCCAACCATGTGCACAGTGCCTAGGGCACTGTGTCCACGTAGCTCTGGCCCTCAGGTGTTCCTGCGCTTGTGCGTGACACACAGATGGACGGCTCCGATGTCCCGCAAATGAAGTGTGCTGAAAAATACTACACAACTCTTGTACCACATCACTAACTCAATTTAATAACTCAAAATACTCAAATGAGTCTCTACACACTGGTCTCATACCCTGATGCCTGGTCCCCACTCTTGGCGTCAGGTGCACTCAGCCCCTGGCACTAGGCCAGCCTCAGCGCTAGGTTGAGCCCAGCGCTAGGGCTCATCCACGCGCCCTGGTGTACAACCTAATCTGATTTATCAATTTCACTCTTCTATAAGCATCACAAAACTAAATCAACACACCAGATTATAAGGTTTCAAAACAGGCAGTAAAACTTTCCTATTTTAGAACAATTTCCTAAAATAGCAGTTTTGGTAAACTTACAGAATTTTTGGGTGTTATATATTCAATGTCGGTCTGGAGTGATGGATATGTTTTTTGGAAATATGAAAATAATCCTCAATGTATTCCAAGCTTCAAGCCAAGGAGCCACTGAAAGTGAGCAATAGTGTTCTCTTGTGGATGAAATTGATGATCTTATGGAAGATACACTTTTGAACGAGCTCATGCTTGATGTTCAAGATCCTACTCTACTCTATTTAGGGATAGATGATTCTGACTTAGAGCCACACATTGAAGACATTCATGCGATGTCATCCTCTTCTCCCTATCATGCCTCTTTTCCTTATAGAAATAGAGTATAACTTTTACCAGTATCTCCTAGTCCATCACTCCAACCTTCCATTGAGTCTCCTCCTCAACTTGAGTTGAAGCCACTTCCCAATTCCCTAAAGTACGCTTGTATAGGTCTTAATGATACTCTCCCCATCATTATTTCATCTAGCTTGTCTAGCACCCAGAAGAGTTAATTGCCTAGGATTCTAGTTCAGCATAGGAGAACCATAGGATGGATTGTTGTTGATTTAAGAGGCATTGATCCTTCCATTTGTATGTACCGAATTCATTTTGAGGAGGATGCCAAACCTTCAAGAGAGAATCAGCAGAGATTGAATCCCATCATGAGGGATGTGGTCAAGAAAGAGATTGTGAAACTGCTAGATGTGGGTATCATATACCCCATTTCTGATAGTGAGTGGGTCAGCCCGATACAAGTTGTGCCTATCACAGTGAAGAAAAACTCTGATGGAGAGTTAGTCCTAACTCGTGAAACCATTGGGTGGAGAGTGTGTTTTGATTATAGAAAATTGAACACAAAAACCAGAAAAGACCACTTTCCATTACCCTTCATTCAAGAAATCTTAGAGAAACTAGCAGGTCAACAATTCTATTATTTTCTTGATGGTTACTCTGGATATAATCAGGTCCCAGTGTTTCTGGCATATCAAGAAAAGGCTACTTTTACTTGTCCCTTTGGTACCTTTGCTTACCGAAGAATGCCTTTTGGGCTATGTAATGCACCTGCTACCTTTCAACGGTGCATGCTAGCCATCTTCTCTGATATGGTAGACAGATTTCTAGAAGTGTTCATGGATGATTTTTCGGTATTTGGTCCATCATTTGATGAATGTCTACATAATCTGTCATTTGTGCTCAAGCGTTGCGAAGAGAAGAATCTTATCTTGAGCTGGGAAAAGAGCCATTTCATGGTTTGAGGGTATTGTTTTGGGACATGTCGTCTCAAAGAGAGGAATTGAAGTCGATAAAGCCAAGGTAGATCTCATCACTAAACTGCCACCACCAACTGCGGTGAAACAAGTTAGATCTTTCCTTGGCCATGTAGGATTTTACAGGCATTTCATTAAAGACTTTAGTAAGATTGCTTGGCCTTTGAGTAATCTACTAGCCCAAGATGTGTCTTTTGTGTTTGATGATGCATGTAAGCAAGCTTTTGACACTCTTCGTACCTTATTGTCTACTGCACCTATCATTCAGCCCCCTGACTACTCTCTTCCCTTTGAAATAATGTGTGATGCTTCAGATTATGCCATTGGTGCTGTCCTAGGCCAGAGAGTGGGTAAGGTTCCCCATGTCAATCTAAAATCATCATTTTCTCTTATCATGCGGCATTGAAACATCTCTTGTCTAAGAAAGGCACCAAACCTCGATTGATTAGATGGATTTTGATTTTACAAGAATTCAATTATGAAATCCGTGATAAGAAAGGTGTTGAAAATATGGTGGCCGATCATCTGTCTAGAATCCTTGTTAAAATAATTGTTTTCCTGATGAACAATTGTTTTCTACCGCCCAAATTGTGAACTACCTTGCTATATGGCAGATTCCATCCCATTTGACCAAACACGACAAAGATTTGTTCTTTTCTAAGATTGAATCTTACTTTCGGGATGATCCGTACCTATTTAAAATATGTTCCGACCAGGTGATTTAACGATGTGTGCTTGAGAATGAGTTCTACAAATCTTGTGATAGATGTCAACGGTTAGGATCTATCTCTCAACGAGATATGATGTCTCTCCAACTCATTCTTGTGGTGGAATTGTTTGATGTTTGGGGAATCGATTTCATGGGACCCTTCCCACAATCCTTTGGTCACCTTTACATTCTGGTTGCAGTGGATTATGTCTCTAAATAGATTGAAGCGATTGCAACTAAGACAAATGATCATAAGGTTGTGGTGAAATTTCTGAACGACCACATATTTTGTCGTTTCGGGTTCCAAAGAGCAATAATCAGTGATGGAGGCGCTCACTTTTGTAATAGATCTTTTGAAGCCTTGCTGAGAAAGTACTCTATTACCCATAAGGTTACCACTCCATATCATCCCCCAAACAAGTGGCTAGGTAGAATTGTCTAATCGGGAAATCAAAAAAATTCTTGAGAAAACTGTTAAACCCGATAGGAAAGATTGGTCCTTATGCTTAAATGATGCTTTGTGGGCTTACAGGACTGTGTACAAAAGTCCCATTGGTATGTCTCCCTATAGACTTGTTTTTGGAAAAGCTTGTCATTTACCAGTGGAGTTGGAGCACCCTGCATATTGGGCAATCAAAGCTTTGAATTTTTATATGCACAGGGCTGGAACCGAACGTAACTTGCAACTCAATGAATTGGAAGAAATGCGACTCGATGCTTATGAGAATGCAAAACTTTATAAGGAACGGACTAAAATACTTCATGATAAATCTATTCTTCAGAAGTCCTTCCAGCCTACTAAAAAAGTTTTGCTTTACAATTCAATATTGCATCTCTTTCCTGGAAAACTCGCTCTAAATGGTATGGCCCTTTTGTTTTTACAAAAGTGTTTCCTCATGGTGCAGTTGAAATTTAGAACCCTAAAGACGGTAATACTTTCAAGATGAATAGCCAGCGATTAAAACCGTACTTAGAGGGAGCTGCAAACCCATATGTGACCACTGCTTATCTATATGATCCTGTTTACCCTGAGTGATTTGAAAGACCATGTCTGGCTGAAGAAGTAAAACTTAGCGCTTTTGGGAGGCAACCCAAGTTTTTATTTATTTGCTTGCTTGTGTTCTAGTTTGTTTTGCTTTTTCTTGTCGATTATTTCTTACTTGTATGGGGATGTTGCAGTCTAGGTTTGGGGGGAGTATTTCAATTTTCCTTATTTGTATCATATAACCCTCATTCTTTGAATATGTGTTTCATGCTCTACATCTACCATGAGGATCTCCATTCCAGTGCATTCTTTCCTTTCCTCCTTTCTTGTTATGATCATTGTAATTTTTATTTTGTGTACATTGAGGGCAATGTTCATGCTAGGTTTGGGATAGAGGAGATTAAAAAAACCCGTAGAAACGATCGATCGCCATTTCAAGCGATCGATCGTGGGAGAATGTTGAGAAAAGACAGTAGATACGATCAATCGGCCGAGCATCGCACAAAGAAAAAAAATACAATAGATACGATTGATCATCTGGGCCCTAATTTGACGTGATCGATCCCATGTTGGGACGATCGATCGCCCAAAAATTGTTGCGATTGAAACCATTCATCTGTGATCCAAGGGGTGCCGTTTATCATCCTGTATAGCGATCAATCGGCAAGGTTAGCGATCGATCACGGGCCATCACTTTTGTTTTAAAACACTTCGGCCGCACGAAGGAGCGATCGATCTCCGCTTGCAGCTGCCGCCGACCTTTGTTTTGCTCGAAATGCTGGCACCTGAAGCGTTTTTGCGGGTAGATTCCAAATCCGGCACCCATTTCCTATCATTCCTTCTCGTTTTTGTGCACTTGCGTTCATCCTTCCAGTAAGCCCTAAATTTTAAACTTTGATTTTTCATGGGTTTATGATGGATGTTTATGAAATGGATTGTGTGTATGTTATGGGAAGGACGATTGAGATATATGTGCATGATATGAGCTCATGATTCTCAAATCTATTGTGCTTTTCAAGAAAATTTTAGGATTTTTTGTCTTAAAAAACAATTTTTTTTTTACGAATTGAACTTCCAGGCTTGAGTAATCTTGTGCATCTACTGATTGTGCTGATTATGCCTTAATTTCACGTCGTGTCGCCGCCAAATCTACCAACGGTATTTTTTACTTTTCTCATGTTGGCGATGTGCCAATTTTATCACCAATTATTGTAGTGGATGTTCAATTAGCCGTTTGCCAGATTTGTGCCTTGTTGTGTTATTTACTGTCGTTATTGGTTTTGCAGGTACAATGGCACCTATAAAGACGTTCGCTACCAAACACCACAGGGGTGAATCCTCTACCTCCCGACCTGTACCCTCCACTCCAGCATTAGAGTATCCTCCACTGCCAAGGCCCATTCAATATGAGAGGTAGGTCCTCCTCAATCCATGTATTCCGGAGCTTCCAACACAACAGTGGATTGAGGCACAACCAGATTGGGTAAACTATTTCACCCATATCACAGTGAAGAATCAGGGGGTGCACCAAATGGTGCATGAGGATGCAGTCAGAGAATTCTATGGAAGAGCGGAAATTGAAGATAATGATGATGCTGAGAGGGTGGAATTAAGGAGTACAATGTGAGGTACTCACATCCGTCTCAGGGTCTCTACTATTGCGAGAGAAGTGGGCTGTGAGCAGGGATCCCTCTAATATCCTGATTTCGATGGATATCAGTTCCCGTGTTCCTCTCGCATAACAGGTCGACTAATGGGGCTAACTGTAGGGCCGGGACTTAGAAGATATATCACGGCAATCAACATGATTCCTGAGTTCCGTTTCACATTTTTGATCTTCCAGCATGATGTATGGTCAGCCCGGAAGGCCAATGTTGATTCCACCATGGCCCACTTGCCTTATGTATTCGGCGATGATGCTAGGCGCCGGGGTCTTGACCTTTCGTCATTCGTTTTCGGCTGGATGAAGCAGATGGTTGTGGGACGCCAAGATGAACGGTTACCGTATCCTTTTATTTTGGAGCGGGTATTTAAGACGCATGGGGTACGGTTTCCAGAACATTCAAGATTATCTCGTGGACTTGGTCCCATTGGAATTGATGCTTACAACCGTATGATCGGCCATACCCGCAAGATGTCTCGTCCATTCTCCTCTCAGCCAGCAACAACCTAAGGGGTGGTGGTGCAAGCTGTGGTGCGTGGATCGCAAGAGCAAGGGAGGTAATTCGAAGGAGGCTACTCGCGTAAAGAAATATCCGATTTTTGTAAGAGGTAGGTGCTCTTTTTCCCACAAGTCCAGAGTATTAATTCCAATTTTTGATGATGAGAATGATGATATTAAACATGATTTATTTGACTTTGGTGTTGATCAATTGAATTGAACACCATTTGATATTCGATACATGCTATATTGAACCGATCCTCATTTATATGAACCCTTGTCATGCATGGCTCCACTTTGTTCACACAGTATGCTTGCTACTTGAGTCGAGATGAGTATCTTCTGTTTGAAGCGGTACAATTGTATGTCCATATAAAGATGTCTTCTTTCCTTGGTTCCAATGTTATATTTTGTCCAAGATCATATAGTGTCTCTCAGGATTCTAAATCGCAACCATATGAAGAGTTTAAATTCTACAGTGTGAAACTTTATTGTCATTGCTTGCTGGTATTCTTATGTTACCTCATTCCAAGTCAGTTTTGGCAGTCAGAAATCATGTCTCAAGAAAATTGTCTCTTTTGTTTCTTATTGGGCGAAAATAGTTAAGTGTATGAAACTATTTTGTCTAAGAGTTACATACCAGAAGATAATGACATAAAGTAATAATCTTTATGGATAAGGGTTACTAGAGTTCGAAGGTTACTGTATCCCTAGTTGTCTCATGAGTCAGTGATGGGTGTGTCCCAATTTAATTGTCCTAATTGTAGTTTACAAGTTTAAAGAGTATGAGTATGTAAAATCTGTTTTGGGAATAGTGATTTAGGAAAGAAACTACCTAATTACAGAACTAATGGTGACTTGGTAAATACTTAGAAAGGTAAGACACTAATTTTAGGAGGCTATGATAAGTTTTAAATCGAGTAATAAACCGTAATGGTTAAGTATGATTAAGGTTAATGCTCTCGGCCGGACTTAGTCCTGCGCCAACAGACTGTATTAGAAAAATTATAACTAAATGCAAAAAAATCATAAAATTATGCCGTAAATTGGGTTAGAAACTAGAGACATGGGACTGTCTGTCATAAAAATTTCAGATCAGAATAGGTCCTGTACAGACCGTGGCAAACCCAGAAAAGGAGATGTTGTGCAAGTCACAGTGTGGTCCTGTGTTGTGTAACCCTTATCTTTTATTAACCCTATATATATTACAATTACTTATAAAATGTATGAATTATATTTATAACCCTGAAAGATATAATCAGTAATGTCTATTCATTGATCTAATCCAGCAAGAGATTCGTATGGAACCGAGTCATTCTTTCGTGGTGCATATTGCACTGCAAATCTGCTATCTTTTGGAACCAAGCTTGAACTCTTAGATTCCAGGTTAGGGTTTATTCTCTTAAACCCTACCATTCTGTACGTATGACATATAACCCTTAATATTGTCAAAACTAGTGAAGTTTAGATTGGAGCTATGCATGGTGAAGGCGTTTAATGAGTCATTCCTGATAAGTCTCAGTTTTGAGTCATCCTGTGATTGAACATTGAGAATTCTATGATAACTCTTGTGTGAGTCAATTTCCTTTGAGAAATCCAGTGTACTCCTTTGAGAGTCTATTTCCTAAAGATTATGGTCTGGGTCTCCAGATGAGAGAACCTTTGTTAATTCTAGATTGATTCAGTTCTATGTAAACTACTTCTCCACTAAGAGTTTTGATGAATGCTCTTAGATTGGAATCATAGTATGCTCAAGAGTCATTGCTAGATCCATTGGGATCTCAGATATTTGATGAACCTATGTAGTTCAGCCGATGACGACAACGCGTGCGCTTTAGACTGTATGATATTATGGAAGGTCTGCAGTCTCCACCCATTGTGGTCGTAAGCACCGATGGGGCCAGCATCCCTAGACGCATGGCCGGGTTCCTCTGTAGAACCTCTAGGATGTTCTGGTATAGATGTCCATAGGGGAAGTGGGCTGACCTGAGAGCAGAAATTGAAAACTCCCACACTTTGTATGTTTGGAGTTTATTTTAATTGTGATTTATATCCGTTCAAATGAGTGGTTCGGTGTCTGATTTCATATTTCCTAGCAAAAGCTGCTAATATTCTGGTACATTGATTACTGCATCTATTATTCCAGATTTGATTAATGATATTCCATATTTTGTATCCACTGGAGTCTATTGCTTCTGTATTATTTATCAGTGTGGTTTTGGCATCCTACTGAGTATTTCATTCGAAATACTCATGCATCCTTTGATGCAGGTATTATGAAGGAGTGAAGCATAGCAGCTAAAAGTGACTGTTGACTTCAAGTGGCTAAAGATCAGTCGTGGAAGATTTTATTCTGATTATTTGATGTTTTGAACTTTTTACTTTATGGCCCTGTTCCAGAGATATTATTTGATTGCTGTTGAATGAATTATGTTGTAATAACTTAATTAAACTTGAGATTTAATTATTTAATATTTTTGTTAGCGGATATTTGTTTAACATTTTGGATCCTGCGTGTATCCCATATTACGTCAATGGGAGAGAAGATTGATCGAGTATTCGATCGCGTCCCGGATTCTAGACCTCATGACCATTATTGGGAATAGTGCTTCCGCACTCTAAATGAGGTTTTGAAATTCGAGGCATGACATGAATGCTGTTCGGTAAGCCCATAATGCATCATTCAAACGCAAGGACCAATCCTTTCTATCGGGGTGAACCGTCTTATCAAGAATCTGCTTGATTTGGCGATTGGAGACCTCCACTTGACCGCTTGTCTGAGGATGATATGGTGGGGCAACCTTGTGGGTGACAGAGTATTTTTTTAGAAGAGCTTGAAAAGACCTGTTGCAAAAATGAGAGCCTCTGTCACTAAGCCCAAGGAGTTCCAAACCTGCTAAAAATATTAGATTTCAGAAATTCCAGCACAACTTTATGGTCATTGGTCCAAGTGGTTACACTTAGACACGTAATCCACAGCAACAAGAATATATGTATGACCAAAAGATGGTGAAAATGTCCCATAAAATCGATACCCCAAACGTCAAATAATTCAACAATTAAAATGGATTGTAAGGGCGTCATATCTCGTTTAGACAAAGTTCCAAATTTTTGACACCTATCACAAGATTGACAATAAGCATGGGTGTCCTTAAATAGAGTTGGCCAATAAAATCCGCTTTAAAGCACTTTGGCCGCAGTTTTCTTTCCACCAAAGTGTCCACCATAGGTCTGAGAGTGACAAAAAGATAAGATGCTATGAAACTCACTCTCGGGGACACATCATCTTATGACTTGATCAGCACATATCTTTAATAGATCAGGGTCATCCCAATAGTAATGTTTGACGCGTGAGAAGAACACGTCTTTATCATGCTTAGACCAAAAGGTTGGGACTTGACCCACTGCAAGATAATTCACAATATGTGCAAACCAATGTGGGGAGATGGTGGAGACAGCAAAGAGCTGCTCGTCAGGGAAGGAATCCCTCAAAGGTTCATGGCTGAGCAACTCATGGATAGGAATTCGAGATAAATGATCAGCCACGACATTTTCAGATCCTTTCTTATCTTTAATTTTAAAGTCAAATTCTTGAAGGAGTAAGATCCAACGAATCAGCCTTGGCTTGGCATCCTTATTGGAAAGAAGGTACCGCAAGGCTGCATGATCAGAGAAAATGATGATCTTACTGCCCAGGAGATATGACCTGAACTTATCTAATGCAAACACAACAGCAAACAACTCTTTTTTTGTAGTAGTGTAATTCAATTGAGCATCAGTGAGTGTATTGCTAGCATAGTATATAACATGAAGAATTTTGTTGATGTGTTGGCCTAACACTGCCCCTACAATAAAATTAGATGCATCACACATTATTTCGAAGGGCAGTGTATAGTCAGGGGGCTTAATGATGGGGGGAGCTAGAGAGGAGGGTTTTTAGTGTTGTAAAGGCTTCATTGCGCGACTCATCAAATTCAAATTGCACGTCTTGACCTAGAAGATGACATAGTGGATGCGATATATTGGTAAAATCTTTGATGAATCGGCGATAAAACCCTACGTGGCCTAGGAAAGACCGTATTTGCTTAACTAATGTAGGTGGTGGTAAATTAGCAATCAGGTCAACCTTGGCCTTGTCAACCTCGATACCCTTTTTTGATATAACATGTCCTAGCACAATCTCCTGTTGAACCATGAAATGACTCTTTTCCCAACTTAACACTAAGTTTATTTCCTCACAGAGTTTCAAAACCAAAGTAAGGTTATATAAACAGTCATCAAAACAAGCACCAAATACCAAAAAATCATCCATAAAAACTTCCAGGAACTTGTCAATCATATAAAAAAAAATTGACATCATGCAGCACTGAAATGTAGCAAGGGCATTGCAAAAACCAAAAGGCATCCTACGGTATTGATTGATTGAATTTTTAACTATTTTACTCGCAATCGCATGAGACTACAAATAGACTAGTGGAAACGAGGTCGAACCCAAAGGACTTGGACTGATTCAACTTAATTCTAATGAAAGATTTGATTTTTTTACGTAACTAGTTATAACATAATGAAAAGTTCTAATTTAACAAAGCAATGAAATTTATGTAAAAATAATATGATGAGAAATATATTAAGACTTCGAATCCACCAAAACTAAACAGCTTTCCTCTCCGTTAAACCCGTACAATTCCAAGTGATCAATTATTCGTGCCCCTCTCGAAGTCACGAATAATCGTAATGTGTGCAGCCCTCTCGATCATGCAACTAAACAATTAAATATAACTTAATTAATCTCTCTCTCTCGAGCAAAGATCAATCATAAAAATGCAATCTTTATTTAAATAATACCTTGGAATTCGCTAAGACCTCTCGAACATTAACAAACCCTTAGTTTAATTTCACTAACAATTACTCTACCCTCGAGCAACAAAATAATCGTAACAAAATATTAAGCACATGGAATAAAAATCACTAATTTAGAATTGCAAATAAATATTGAGAGTCAAACAATTCAGCAAGGTTTCATCTAGTCTTAGTACAATAAAATTTAGCTAGACATGAATGAAAGAAAAGAAGAAGCCTGATTTGTGGAATAATTCACTGGCATCTGCACGCGTCTGTAACAGTTCTCTTCACGTCTGAAATCAGCACAGTTCTGTTAGTGATGAGCAAGCAATTCTTCTACCCGAAATCAATTCATCTGCAATCAGCAATTCTCCTTTTTGAAACAGTTCTGATTCTGTTCTGTCCAGCACAACCAGCTCTCTTCCTATTCTCCTCTTCTATCCTCTCTCTTCCGGCAGCAAGCAGTCTCCTTCTCTCTGAATGTAGTTATGCTCCTTCCCTCTCGGTAGTAGCACAACACTCAGAACAGACCTCTTTCTCTCTCGAGCAAAGAGGTTCTCTTCTGGAATTAATTCCTCTCACGAGCAACAGTTCTTGCACAATCGGCACTTTCTCCCTCTCGAACCAGATAGACCCCCAGAACTAGACAGCCCAATTCTCTCACCGTTCGTCCCTTTTCTCGAATGCTCTGTTTTATACGGTGCAAAACACAGCCTGCTTTCCTCCCAAAATCAAACAGCCTTCCAAATAAATTTGATGTGCCAAATCGAATTCCAATTGCTTCCTTCCCTTTCTAGCAATTTACAATCCAAATTGCTTTCTAATCTCGCCCAATTTGGGGTAAAAATCCTATTTTTTTACACTCTCAAAACAGAGCCATCAGCCAAAATTGAAAAGACTTCCATTCTAATCCCAAATCAGATGCCTTTGAAAGCTTCGATTGAAACAGAAATTGCAACTCACCATTTTGAAGCAGATTTGGACTCGTTTCCCTCGATTCGGCTCTCTTTTTCCCAAATCAGACTTTCCAAAATCAGAACTTCCAAATCGCAACTTCTGCTCCTCTTTGCCATCGCCACCTTCTTCTTCGGCACCATCGTTGTCATCCATAGCCTTTGTCCAGGCTGCCGCCAAGACCCATTGCTCTCCGCCACCGAGCTCTGCACATTACCGAAACCCGTCGCCATGCCATTCGCCGCCATCGATCTCGAACCCAGAATCACCGAAACCATTCCGCCTTGAGCACTCCTCTGTCAGTGTTCATCCTGTCGGCCTCGCCATGACCGCCGTCGCTATCCATCGTCTCCGTCTCTCATCTTCCTCGTCACCGGTGCTCTGTTTCCAAAACAGACACCCGGTTCTTGCTGTCTTCTTTTTTTTTTAAATTTCTAAACCGAACCAAATCCTTGAACCACTGAACCGGTTCTGTTCTGTTTGTTTTTTTATTCATTCTAACGGCTAAAACCCGTCATAACATCATCCTCCGTCGGATCAAATCTGGACGTCTCTTTGCTTTAAAACCAGAACCCATCTTCTCTTTATACGTACGTCAGCGGCTTAATCATTTCTGCACGTGATCTGTATCTCGAACTCTCAAAACCTACATAAATAAAGTTAAATATAACTTAGACACATAATAAAAATATAAATCCATTAAATCAAATTATTGCATCTAAATTAATCAATTAAACGCATTTATTAATTAAACTCCTAATTACTAACTTAACATTGATATTCATTAATTATACTTATTCTAACTGAAATTACTACTAACAAATAGGTAGAAAGGCATATAAAGATGTGCATATTTTATAGATATCAGGTATGCAAATGTACCAAAGGGACATGTGAAAGTTTTCTCCTGATCCCCTGGAAAGACTGGCACCTGATTATATCCCGAATACCCATCTAGAAAGCAATAAAACTCTTGGCCTGCTAGCTTCTCCAGGATTTGGCCAATAAATGGGAGAGGGAAATGGTCTTTACTGGTGTTGGAGTTCAACTTCATATAATCAATGCACAACCGCCATCCCGTGGTCTCTCTTACAGGCACTAGTTCACCATCATAGTTTGTTTTCACAGTTAAGCCGGACTTCTTGGGTACAACTTGGATGGGACTCACCCACTCGCTATCTGAGATAGGATATATGATTCAAGTGTCTAAGAGTTTCACCACCTCTTTCATCACCACCTCTCTCATGTGAGGGTTCAACCATCACTGCCCCTCCCTAGAAGGTTTGGTCTGGTTCTCAAGGTTTATTCTATGCATGCATACAAAGGGGTATATACCCCTAAGGTCAGCCACTGTCCATCCTATAGCTCTCCGGTGTGTGGTAAGGATCTCCAACAACTAGGCTTCCTGGGCACTAGATAGGCTCGAGGAGATAATCATAAGAAGGGTGTCGTTGGGGCATAGAAAAGAGTACTTCAAGGAGCTAGGAAGGGGTTTCAGCTCAAGTGTGGGGGGGGGACTCTATGGATGGTTTTAGTGGTGGGGCGGTGGACACAGGAAAAGGGTAAGGGTGGGGTCTCCATGGGATATGTGCAGGGTGTAAGGTAGCCACTAAATGGTGATGGACCTCTTCAAGGTCAAGTGTGCCCTCATATATATCTAGCCAGTTGTAGAAAAGGGTATGCTCTAGGGCATCCTTAAGCACAGCAAAGGGAAGGTACTCATAGACTACATAGGTCTTTCAGGAACTTGACGTAGGCAGGCACTTGTTTGATGGCATCTAATAAAGGAAGGTTGATCTTAACCTGCTTGAACACCTCTAACATTTCCTCCATTCTTTGAAGGGACTTACTAAACGGGGAGGGTTTGTTGAGGCATTGAGGGAAGGGAGCCCTAGGGATATAGGATTTTTCATTGGTGGGTTCAGTAGGGGCATCCTGCATCGGTGGGAGATTAACTGGGATGGGCTTGGTAGGAGTGGGCACTTTAGGTCTCTCTGGGGAAATTTCCTCACTCTCAATACCAACAGACGGGTTCCTAACCTGATTATCTACTTGCTTTTCATTCCTTAGGGTAGTGATGGCTTGCACCTGCTCATTTAGATAGTGGGAACCCTCTACGGCAAATTGGCCTCTAGGATTTTGTTGTGGTTGGCTGGGCAAGGTACCTGCTTCCCTACGGTTCATGGATTGGGCCAGCCGCCCTAATTGGGTTTCTATTTTGGCAATGGATTGTGTATAGGAATGGACAAGCTGGGCCAGGTTCTTAGCTCACCTTTCAGCTCTCTTTGTTTGGTGTCCATCTCAGATTTCATCTCGGCCAGGGTGGCTAACACTTGGCTCATCTGGTCTTCTAGAGTTGGTTTCTTGTTGGTTCGGCCAAATGAGGGAGCTGTGGCTGGTTGGTAAGGCTGAGCATGGTTTTGGAAAGCCTGTCTTGAGGCCTAATTGAAAGCGGGCCCCTGGGTAGGTTGTTTCCATGCGAAATAGGGATGATTTTGCCACCCTGGTTTGTAAGTATTTGAGTAGGGATTATTGGCTCTAGGGTAGGTCTGTGCAAGGTTGACGTGCTCCTGTACAAGGTCTGGATACTGGGAGGCTGAGGGGCAGTCAACTATGGTGTGCATAGGGCTGGCACAAATGGCACATGCATCTTGAGAGGTTGGGTTATAAGATGGAGTCTGAGAGAAAAACCTGTCAAACCTCTCTGTCAGAGGCACTTGGTGTTCTAGACTGGTGGTGGCTTTGACATCGTACATGCCTCCCCTTGAGGCACTCCTACCAGGTATATGGCCTTTAGATCTATAGAGGGTGGCACTGTGTAAAGAGTTTTCACTCAGGTCCTCTAGTAGATCCCAAGCATCATCCGGGGTTTTCTTCATGAATGTGCCTCCACAAGAGGTGTCAATTAGGGTCTTGTGCTGATCACACACACCCTCATGAAATCTTTGCACTAATTACCACTTGGGCACATCATGATGTGGGCAGGACCGGAGTAGGGCTTTCATTCTTTCCCAACTTTCATGGAATTGTTCATTGGGTAGTTGGGTAAATGTGATAATTTCATTGCGGATTTTATTGGTCCGCCCTACAGAGAAATATTTCTTAAGGAATTCGGCTTGAAGTTCCTCCCAAGTGGAAATGGAGTTGTGTTTAAGGGAGTATAGTCATTCCTTGGCCCTGTCTTTCAAGGTGAATGGGAGCAACTTAAGGCGCACCTGGTCATCAGACAGTGTGAGTTTGAAGATTGTGTCAATCTCCAAGAAATTTTGAAGATGCCTATAAGGGTTCTCATTGAGTTGGTTATGATAGGTTGCAGCATCTGGATGATGTTTGGCTTAATCTCAAAATTGGCCACATTGTCCGGTAAGAGGATGCAAGAAGGGGAAGTGTAAGTGGTGGGCCGGTAGTAATCTTGCAGGGTACGGCCATGGGACACTACTGGATTCTGGTTTAGACCATTCCCACCCCCAAGGTTCAGGTTGTCTGTCATAGGATGAGGTTCAAAGATCGGGTTTCTGTGAGTTCTAAAGGCTCTAGACAGTCGCTCAGGATCAAGATAAAAGGCCAGGTTGGGGTTCACGGAACGATGACCATGCATGCACATATAAAGCAACAAAACCTGTAACAATCCTAATAGCAACAACTAGCAAGCATCAACCCAAGATAGCGACAACTAGCACGTCATGCAATCCCAAAAAGAAAGTGGAAAACACCAAGCACCCAAATTAATCTAAAAGAGAAAGGATAAGAGAATGCAAGCTATGGGAAGGGATGGCCCTTCCAATGTTGGTGAGAATTCCACGTCTTCTCTTAATCTTGCAAAAGAAGAAGAATGCAATTAAGCTACTAGAAAGCAATCTAAATTAAACTAAACTACTCTAAAACTAAGCTACGCTAAGAATTTCATAAATTATTGACTTCCGTCCCCGGCAACGACGCCAAAAATTTGATCATTTAAAATTAAACCCTTGTAAGTGCACAAGGCAATTGTACTACAATGAGTATTAGGGTTGTCGAACCTCAGGGACAGATGAATAATTTACTAAATTCAAGAGAAAGAAAGTTGCAGTTTTTTATTTAATCTAAGAAAGCAGTAAACTTTAACTAATTAAACGAATATGGAGAAGTGCCAAGGCTTCAAATCCACCACACAATAAACCAGTTTATCGTCTCTCTCTCTCTTTTGATTAAATTCCTTATTAGCTAGCATATTCCTCTCGGACATATACTCGTCAATTCAAATTATTGTGCTTTCCTCTCGAGCACATAGAATAAACCTAAATAAATTAACAGTGATTGTATAATAAGATCCATACACCAATTAAGGTAAAAATTAAGATGAAAGAAAGAAAACGATACAACCAATTTACTCAGTTTTCATCTATGCCTTAGACATGAATTTAGCCAGCCATCGTACAAGGAGAACGCTGCTGATTTGTCGAAGTCATCATTCACTATTCTCCAGAAAACACTGTTCACAAAATACTATTCATGGTTACTATTCACAGAACATTGTTCACGCGTGGTTACTGTTCATCATCTTCTCTGAATTGCAGCGCACTGTAGCAAATTTGTATTCACTGTAGCAGTCCCCAAAATCATAGCTTTTCTTCCTCCTTTGACCTCCTTCGTCCAACACCTTCTTCCCCTTCTCTCCTCCAGCTGAAACCCCACCTGAATCTGGCGGAACAGCATCGCAAAGTTTTGGTTTTTCCGGCTGACACTGAAGTTTTTCTCTCCAAAAGTTCTTTTTTTTCTGGAAAAAGTTCTATTTTTATAGACGATTCAGACTCCAAGTCCTAATTGAATCGAATCGAGCCCAAATCCGCGTCCCAATTGAAGATGAAATCAAATTTCTAGTTTGAAAAGAAGTCAGTCTCTGTTTTGGAAGGCCCGAGCTTCGACTCGGGTCATTTCTATTTTTTTTCTTTTACTGAACCGAACTGGAACTGAACCGGTCGGTTCAGCTCATATTTCTCTTTTCTTTTTTTTTTCTTTATTAAACGAAAACCCGTTGTATCGATGTCATCCATCCAATCTCATCTTGACGGTTCTTCTCTTTAGTCATGTCTTTTTCGCGTACTATATTTCCAATGATCATAACTTTTTGCTCAGAACTCCGAATTGTGAACGGTTAGTGGTGTTAGAAAGCTGACTTCGTGAACTTTAACATGAAGCTTAAATTAGTCTCATCAGAAGTACACAATCGAAGTAATGAAGGTTAACCATTAGAGTCATGTTTCACCGCAATTCTGCATCTTGCTCTTGTTTGCTACAAAAACCAAAAACTATATTAAAATAGCACTAATTCTAGTCAAACACTAGCATAAACATAAGTTTAGGAGATAATAAAATGAATATTTCATGTGCAGATCAATTATTCTTCAGGTAAGGTATACTATGTATTTCAAAATCCGGATTATGTTGAACATTGAACTTCTTTTCAAGAACATTATGTCTGTATTTTCCATTCTTATTCTCTGTGGGGTTTTTGCATCCTACTGGGTATTTATTCGGAATACTCATGCATCAAAAGAGAGTGAAGCAAAACAGGTGATGATTACTGAAGCTATTATGGATGGTAGAAGCTTGGAATGGAAGACTTTTATCATTTGATTTATGATTTGACTTTTATTTATTGTCCAGCCTAGTGAGCCAAGAACTCAATTAGCTTGGATTTGATGATTATTACACTCTATACTGCAATAGATTAAGGAGATTATTTTTTTTATAGGCAATGTTATATTAAGATTGCATATCTGAATATGGTCGGTCATAATGATCCTGTATCTTTCGTTGTGGCAAAACATAATGATCGATCAAGTATTCGGTCACGTGTCAGGTTTCTGGCCTCCTAACTGTCTTTGATTGTTTGCTTCTGCGCTCTGATCGAGGTCAGGAATTTTGGGGCGTGACATGACTTGTCGACATAAGGTTCGGTCAAAACCATAGGTGGTCAACAAAGATGTGTAAAAACTCAAGTATTAGATTTCCAAGACAAGGTATCTAGGCACAACAAGTACACATGACAATAGAAGAAATTGTGTAAAAACATCATATCTCGAACCGTTTGTCGAAATGTCCTCGCTTCAAGTTCACTCCAACCGTCCCACGCTCCTCCTTTGTTGTATCTTGAGGTCGGCCAGCAAAAAGAGATAGATGAGAGAGAGAAGAGAAGAGAGGGGTTGAGAGAGAGAAAGAGAGAAACAAGAGATGGGAGAGAGAAGGAAAGAGAGAGGTCGCCAAATAGGTGAAGTGAGGGCCGGCCTCCTTTTATAGAGATGCCCTCAAGGAGTCCTACTCTTGGTAGAGGTATGGCCGCCCATTCCTATTCATGTTGATCCTCATCCTAAGTCATGTCTATCTACTACCAACATCTTCTCCTGTGTTAAATCTATGAAGCTCAATATGAAACCTAGCTTGAGGGACTTCTTATCTACCATCCATCTAACTTCTCATCTGTTCCTACTCCAACTCGAAGTATATCTCAGTCCAAGTTGAGTCAATCCATGTCTCTGCAATTAGAACTCCAGCGCCAGGCATTCTCCTAGCCGATCAGACTCCCAACTTCTGAGGAGTCATGTTCTTGGTTAGCCCATCGTGCTACCCTTCATCAATTCTACTCAAAGTAGGAATCTACAATAACTCCTATCAAGCTTATCTAACCAGCACTTACCATAGTCCAATTCAATCCTAATTTCCTAGTTTAGGACGTCCACAATATATTTTTTTAAAATTTTGGGGTCGTCACAATGTGGTTTTGTTGAAGACTACCAAGATGAATTTGAATGATTGGAGAACCGTATCCGAGGCTGACCAGAGCATACACTTATTGGAGTTTTTGAAGCTGGCCTCAAGCCAGAGATTCAAGCTGAATTGCAGATTTTCCTTTACTTTCATTAACGGAAACGATATGCATGACTCATGTGTGTGAAGAGAAGTTAGCACAACAACGGCACTCTACATTCTCCCTCTCATCCCCTACCTCATCTACTCTTGGCTCCACACCCCCTCTTGTTCTAGTGAAGAAGCTAACCCAAATAGAAATGAATACCCCGCCATAAAAAAGGTTTATGCTATAATTACGATGAAAAATACACTCCATGTCACCCGTGCAAGATTCTCCATATCTACGTTATTGATGCCCCAACAGGTCCAATCGTCAAGTTTGATGACGATTTTGGCTATGTTGGTCAATGACGTGCGGAAGAAGTGGTGGAATGATATGACCCATATTATGAATAATAGATCAATTAAGATAGTTAGTATTAATATATTTAGATTTCCTAGTTTGAGTCAAGTCTCAGAAAAGTCATATTTTATTTAAGGTAGTTTCTTAAGTATATTTGGTTTCCTAGTTTAAGTTATTTTCTATTTTGGATTAAGGCTTTTAAGCCTATATCTATGGTTCTTACGTACTTGTAAGAGAACAGAGAATTGATTACTGACTAATGAAGTAGCTTAGTTTACCTTTCATCTCTCTAGTTTCTATCCCAATTCTTATGTTGATCAATCAGTTGTAGTCCAACGGGCCTACAACAAAAACTTACTAGAAACACAATACAATCTATCCGAATATTGATGATTCCAACATCAATTTTGCAGGAAAATATAATGGCTATCATGAATAAGAAAAATTATGTTATGGTCTAACTTGCTAAAGTTTAACCACTTTAGTTATGAGGACTAAAGTGGTTAAACTTTACAACTTTCCCCTGGTCAATGACCAAAAAGGGGTTAACAGAGGGGCTAAGTGCTGTTTGGTGGGTACTTGTGTTGTTGCATGTGGTGAATGGTAATTTTGTCATTTTTAAAAAAATTGAGTGTGTGGGAACTTGTGCGGGACTAAAGTGGATATGAAATTCTAGGTGCTTTGTACCAAAGTGAATAACATATTTTCCCCTTTGTAGTATTTTGGTTAAAATTCAATCTACTTAGACTAAAATGTAAACCTCCCGAATGAATAATCTCAAAATCTTCAATAATAAAGATGTATCTTCTCAAATTTTTAACAAGGAAGGTCTGGCAAATATCATCCAGCCTTTGCGACCCATGTTTGTCATACATGTGAAGAAAAATAGTTTTTTATTTCATTTGGGAATTATGGCAAAGAAGGAAGGGAGATATGACAAATCAGTAGGAATAGTGAATTGAGTTTAGAAATTGTCATCTAATGTTACTGGGCTTAGCCTAATTAATTAACCAACTGGATAAGTGGCTTGGATGGATAGATCTCCAAAAGAAAGCTTCCCCGAACTATTTTCAGGTGGTGTATGATATGAATTTTTTTTGTTTTCTATCACCCTGAAATTATTACCTCTCTATATGATGGCATAGTCCTCAAATATTAATAGTTTTCATCTAAATGTAGAGTGATAAAGGCTGTTGATTTGGAAAAGAATCGAATGTCCAGATGTGCATTTGCACGTGCGCTTCTACTAGTCCTCCTATTCCAACATATTACTATGTCAAATTGGTTAAAAAATAATTGAAGTTACCTTTAACTTAGACATTACCTTCTGTCGGTCAATAGATTTTTGTGACGTTCATGCATGATATGCAAAATAATCATGCTGACATAGACTGACATGTAAAATATATTTTTCTCCACATGTTCAGGCAAAGCTACAAACATATGCATAGAAAACTTTTGCAATTTATCCATAGGTACCACTAGTTTTTTGCGGGTTTCAAATCGGAGACCTCATTTTCACTCCCTGGTCTATTGACACGACGATTTTTAGGGTGATCTATGATACAAACCTTCTAGTTAAAGGATGGGGATAATTTTTATGACAACAGATCCGATATTACAATCATTTACATTCAAAACATGACAAATCTATTAGTTCTTTAAAAAAAATTACAAAAGAAAATCAAATAATTTTAGGGAAAAGTTTAAATGAGATCGCTCTCATATTGCTTATATGAGGCCACTTTGAATCGTAGCCATTGGATCTTGATCTGACGGCTACAAATATCCATAATCATCTCACCCACTCCTTGATGTGACACACTTACCTACCCATTGATTTGATATCTACCCTCCGATCGGAATCTAATGGCAATAAAGATTGGCCTCATGCTCCTTATATGAGAACGATCTCATGTAAACTTATCTCATAATTTTAACCTTATTTAAAGAGTATCAGTATATGAGAGATGCACTAGGGTGCCACAGGCCATCCGATTTTGATAATGCAGTATGTGTTAAGAAAGGGTGTAGGGGATTTTATTCACCCGTCCACCACTTCAATTAACGTGTCGTTTAGACTAGATGGCTCAGGAGGGAATCTTACAGAAATGTTTGACTTAAATGTCCACATCTCGAAAGTTTTCCACAAATAATTCATTGAAAAGTAAATGAAGAAGGAACTGAAGCGACCACTTCCACTGCTGGTTTTGTAATGTCTATGTCATGCATAGTGCATACGTATAGAAAGACACCCATTGATTTTGTGGTTGATCACCCATTTGCGTTTCTGATTAAAGAATACACGAAAGGGGTCGTTCTTTTTGTAACAAACTCCCTTTAGCCCTAGTTAAAGGTAGATTTCATAGTTTAGATGGGCGTTTAGACATATCTATATATATAGTAGGATGATTGACGTATTCGAAATTGCAAATTCAAGAGGAAAACAAGGTTTTGCCCAAATGTATTGTAGTATTGAATTTAGAAAGACATTACACTTGGATCTTTTACAATTTGTGAGAAATCAAACAAAAATTGATCAGCAAAAGGAAAGAAAGGGTTACATAACCATCAAATCCATGGAGGAGGACTGAATCCATAAACCTTGCATTACAATAACTGAATCTTCAGTTTGAGACATACCAAATCCATGTTAGAAGAACTAGGGTTTCCAGAGAAAAGCTATTATAGGAGAAATCAACAAATCAACTACTGAAAATAGAGTAGAATGTCCTATTTACAGGCAATCGGTGCAAACGGAAATGAAGGAGATTGAGCTGAGATGGAGTCTGACGTGGATAACCGCAAGCTATTAACTCCTCCAAATTCTCTACTCGACTAATGTATGATTGTAGTGACTTGAGTGATGGAATATAATAACTGGTCCAACAGAAGTCAATATTACTGTTCAAACTAGCTATGGCAATAAGAACTTTTTTATTTGCAGAGTAATGACAGGAATGGAGTTGCTGGAATCAAGAAGTAGCTTCATTGTCCACATTCTCAAAATGTGCAAACACTTCCAAAAAATCAAAATTGGGAATGGCAAATTAGGCCTCACTCTATAAACTTGGACAATTATCTGTGTAATGAGGAAATATTGTTTCAGATAAATTTGAATTAGTTCTCAACAACACTAGGCCAACAGGTTGGTACATATGCCACTTTCTGTCACCTTCAAGAATCTATAAGTCTTGGGATATTTCAAATTCGCGTTCAATATTGGCTGAATATAATTGCACCGTTCTTTCTTGCTCCGCTCCCAATAGTCAGTATCAAAGCTCAAGAAACTATCAATTGAAAATCTGTATCGTAGCCATGCATCAAGCAGTAATATTGATAACATTTGTCGTCCAAAGAACACATTGTATCAAATTCCGTGACAATGCAGCTCCAACCAACTAACTCTACGTCTCTTGTAAAATATTCGACAATGTCTCTGATGGTCTTCATTTGCACTTGCTCATAATTTGTACAGTTTGGTGTCATGTAATCTCAAGTAGAACCATAGGTAACAGCATCCAAGAATTCAATACTCCCATATTACAAACTATATCTAGTGTCCAACATGTATAATAAGGCTTATTACTTGTCAGTCTTTGAGGAACTTCTCTTTTGAGGTGTGGTGTAAAACCGTTGTCCTTTTTTCATTTCTATCCTCACGTACAAAAGTACTTCCCCAGTTCATTTGTGGGTGCAATCTTGTATTGCCACAAATTGTCATTAAGTTGATATTGAGATTTTGTAGTGTCTCCCAAACAAAAGCAGACAGAATAAAGAAAGTAGGGAGTTTCGACTTGACAGTTTCAGGTGTTTGTTTATCTTTGTGAGATGTTTCAATCTAGGTTCAGGGGTGACTTTGATTTTCTATATGATTTATTGCCATAACCTTCTGAGGACACTCTGCAGTTTAGGTTTGGGTGTAGAAGGATTTTTATTTTAAATATGTCTCTTAGTTTTTGTTCATAATCTGTTCAAGTCAATTTGTTCTTTTAGTAGAAGAAATATAGGGAAAAAAAAGTTAAAACTAAAAAAAACAAAAAAAATATTGCTTTTGAGTCTCAATTTTTTTTATGGCTTTGAACGGGTTTTTTTTTTAGTTTTCCTATAGACACTATTTTTAATTAGACAAATTTAACCTAGAAAGTGCAAGTAATTAGGCAAAGGGATGGAAACGATTAGGTGAGGGATCAATGGTCCATTTTCCATCATCTTGGAAACTTGTGATTTATTTTGTAACACTATGCACATATGTGATCATACAATCTCCAAATTTATAGTTCTATTTCTTAGGCATCATTTAGCAACCCATTTGTGAGTAAACATTTGTGGGCAATTCATTCATCACAGCCATAAATATACCAAACATGACAAATTTTTAATTCATTCATTGTCCATGTCATTGACAAGGGGTAATAATGTCAAAAAATTATGTAGTAGACCAAGACGATTTCCCAACACAGGACCTAAGAGCATCATCTCTAATAGCGTTTGCTAAATCCTAGTTGACACTGCCAACTGCTCTTTTCGACCAATGTGTGGAGAAAGGCCCGTCTCCAACAGGCTTTGCCATTGCTGAAGATGGGCCTTTGGTTTGCTATATTTGGCAAACCAACCATCCATTTTCTATATATTTTTTATGTGATGACCAGAAATTTGTATATATAGATATATATAATAAAATAAAATAAACATTTTTGGGATGACTTAAATTAGCAAGGTGGAGTTTCCATTTAATTTCTTGTGATTGAATTGTTATATTTCCTAGCGCAATATAACCATGATTTGCAGAAAATTCAGTTTAATCAAGACTCATTGGCACTGGGGTTGTGTCATGTGTGAGGACCCTCATCTTGAACCGATTTATTTTATTGTTATTTATCGGTTAGCATGTGGTTTAAGCGTTTCCTGATTAAATTTAGTGGTTTTCAAAAAATGAAAGGGGTTTATAAAGGTTTTAATCAAAACCAACTTCACAATCATGAGTTTCAAGTGATTTTGGATAAAACCTGAATTTTTGGAATTTTTCTGATTTTTCACCAATTTTTCAAAAATTAGGGTTTGGCGGGACCCTTGTGGGCCCCACCATAGAAATTAGGTTTTTGTGACAAAAATGCCCCAGACATTAAAGGAAGACATTGTAAAAAATTTTAGAATTTTTCTGGACCTAATTTTGGGTTACATTGCCAAATTTCCTAATTTTAGTTAAAAACTTTATTTTTATCCCAAATTTCACTTAGGTTTACCCCAACCCTCTTCTATAAAAGGAAACTGTTGTGCTATTTCCGAAATTGGAAATAGGCTTGGCTAGGAGATTGGAGCCTAATCCCCATTAGGTTAATCTTTGCTCCTTTTTTTAGGTATTTCTTAAACCCTTCTTAATCTTGACTTCCTTCATTGTTTCAATCCATTTTGAAAACATATAATCACTGTTTTACCTCTCTTTTTTAAGCCCTAATCTTCAAAATCTTGTTTTTATTATGCTTCCAAAGCTCTAGATCTAGGGTTTCTTTTGATTTTCAAAGCTAAATTGAGATTAGTTGTATATTAACATAGAATTATGTTTTTGGAAGGTGTTGGAGGAGGTTGAATGTTCATTCTCAACAAGGAAAGGTAATGAGTTCTTCAATCTCAGCCTTGGGTGGTAAAAAAACTTATTTTCATGATTTTATTTGAATGAGATTGCTTGTTTAGGACTCTAATGGCAAGTTTAATAAATGCTAATCTCTTACTCTGATTTCTTAGGGTTTTATCTTGGAATGGTATAAGTTGATGTTCTGGAAGGTTTGATGGGTTTTTTATAGTGTTTGAGACCATGGATTAAGGTTTAAAGTCGCTCTAATGGTGTCTCAGTTTTAGAATTTTCGAAAGGAAGCAGAAGGCCAGCGATCGATCGGGCTATTCTGGTCGATCGATCAGCTGTTCGACAATTTTGAAAATGATGCAAATTTCAATGTTTTCATTCCATTTAATTATTATAATGATTATGGAAGGTGTTATGTTGAAATTAGGTCACTGGAAGTGTGAAATTGATGTTGAAGGTTTGTGGATTATGTTAAGTGTTTTTGTATTATATGTTGATAATTATGCATGTTGATATTGAACTTTCTCATGTTGGAACTCTTATAATTAAAGTATGTTTCCAGCAAGGATATTATATGGTAGATGATGAGATGCGTTCTCTTATAATGAGTATGGTTTATGGGGAATTGATGTGATCATGTTATGGCTTAATGTATAGAAAAGAATCATACTTGTAGGAGTGAGTCATCGATTTCACATGAATAGATTTAAGTTTTATGGTGGAATTCGCTTTGATTTCAATTGGGAATCATGGTTTTGAATGCGTTTAAGCTTGCGTATATTGTTCTATGAGTTTACGTCAAAGCATCGGTCATGTGATTAGAATGTGCATGAACACACACACATATAGGGAGTTTATTATAAAATTGTGGTTGATTTATGCTTTGTTAAGATGCATGAGGGGATGGATTGGGAGCATGTTCCATGTGTAAAACCCACGTAGGTATTGCTCACGGATGTATCATGATATCATGCATCATGTATCGGACTTCATGAATGTAGTTTTATTGTTGTTTAACCGGAATTGATCGATTGTATGCAATGATTGAGATTACGTGCCAGATTAATCGGTCAGTGGATTAATCGGAACTTGGTTAGTTCGAAAGGACATGTTTTCGATTTCAGTTCTATGTGGAACATGTATACTCCCCGGGTTGAGTCTGGTTACATTGAGATATGTGGGGGGGGGGGGGGGGGGGGGCGAGTTGTGTACTTGCCTTGTGGATGAAATTATTGAGATTGTCATATGGACTCTGAGCATCCAGAGTTGTACACTTAGTGCACCAGCTACCATGTGTTCTAGGGCTCTCTGTATGAGAATTCGGGATCACCCCCACCGCAAAAGATGTCCTAGGGCAAACACACCTGCTCTAGGTTCTCTGTGTGAGAATCGGGCATTCTTGGCCAGAATCGTTCAGAGTGAGTAGCTTTAGGGGCCGACAACCCCGACCTTCGTACATTTCCTATGTGGAAATCGGACCATGATACGCCTTCATGGCCTTGACTGTGTCCCACCTATGTGGCAACACTTGTGTTTACTCTTTGATGGAGGCATTCACTATTTGTGTTGATGCATGTGTATTATGAATGTTATGTTTGATTGTGTATCATGTGTTTGACGCGTTGTCGTGCAGGGTGAATGAGATGTGATATGAATGTATGATCAGAAAGTAAGTGATTGAGACAATGTTATGCAGGTCTTTGTGACATGAATGCGTGATCAGAAAGTATGTGATTGAAATACTATTATACATGTTGATGTAATATGAATGCATGATCAGAAAGTATGTGATTAAGATACTATTATGCAGGTTTATGTGATATGAGCGCATGATTAGAAAATAATGTATCATGTCAATTATGGATCTTAATTGCTATATCGTCATTCCGTGATGTTTCCTAATTATCGGCGATTATATCAAAACCATTATTGAGTTTTTATACTCACCCCTCTTTCCTTTTTTGTTTTAGGCTGCGTGGCGTGACACGTAGATGGACAGGACCCCTGTATGAGGAACGATCGGGGAGAGCATGGGATTCGGCGTGGAAGCCTCAAGACTTATCTTTTTTTTTTCTTTTTCTCTTTGTTGAGAATGGAGCATTGTGTATGTTGGTACTTGTGTTCAGACCTATTCTAGATTTTTTTTATATATTCGAGCCCTGTGTGTGGCTCAGGATTTTAGTATGTGGGTTTAAGACTTGTGGACTAATTTAGAGTAAACTCCACTTTTGTCCTACTTATCTACTCTTGCTCAAAGCTGTGCATAACTCTGTTAGAGATTTATAATTATCTACCTTGAAGTGTTGATGTCGGTTTGTGATTCCACTTAGAATTCAAATCATCTAAGAATTCTTTGATTCTTATCTCTGATATTTGTATTATAAAATTCTAATGCGTATGAGGAATTCCTATCTAGGGCTGAGCATGAAAGGTATGTATTGATTGTATAGTACTCCTTGGGTGAGTTGTTATTATTCGAAGTATTTGGGTTGTCTTGTTATTCTACGCTACTCCAATGAGTGAGTTATGTATTGACCAAAGACTTTGACACTTCTATCCATACTCCATGAGAGAGTCTATTCTGGTAAGAGATACCTTATGATCTTAGAGTGTTGTGACCTCTATTCCTTTGAGATTACTTATATTGATTATATGATTGTTCTTCCACTGGAGATCTTGCGAGACTCTCCCCATGGTGGATTCATAGTGTGCTCAATTAAGCCATTGCTAGATCTTGCGAGGTCACTTATATTTATGAAATTGTGATTCCATACTACCCGAAGGGAGGCACTATATGTACGTTACATTGTGGACATTACGAAAGGTCCTCAGTCTCCGCCCATCATGTCCGTAAGCACTGGTGGGGCCAGTATCCTAGACGCATGGCAGAGTTCCAAAGAGAGGACCCCTAGGGTGGTTCTAGTATATTATTTTAGTCACTTGCGAGCGACCAGGTTAGCGAGCAGAAATTGTAACTCCTTTCACTTTAGATGTCTGGAGCCTTTGATATGATTGTTATTCTCTCCTTACACATATGTTTGTTCGGAGCCTTATTGATGTTTTCCTCTACTTGCGAGTTGGAATTGTTGTTGACTAACCTTGCAGGTGTATAGACCTCGGTTCAGTTTAGATGTTGTGGGATGTTCATAATCTTTTGTTATTCTTATTCTCTTCATACTGCTTGTTTTAATTCAGTGGGTTTTTACATCTTACTGAGTGTTTCTATGAAATACTCATGCATCCTCTGATGTAGGCGCAAATGAAAAGTGAGATCAGGAAGTGCAATAGTGGAAAGGCGAATTGCAGGCGCCGAGAAGAGTTTAAAGACTATTTAGTTATTTGCTTTGCTTTTATTGATGCTTATGACATTATTGGCAATTGTGTGCCATAGACTTATAGGTTTATTTTATGTGACTTTCTTAAATGGATTATTATTAAGTAAATTCATTTTATATTATTTATTGATGTCTGTTATTGTATTACACTGATTGCGGGTATAATCGGTTACACGTCCTTTTGAGATGATTGTAATCGGTTGGAAAATCGACTGTTCGGTCGCGTGCCCGGGATCTCTACCTTGAAATGTATCTCATTGGTTGGCTTCCGCACTCCGATCGAGGTATGGGATTTCGGGGCATGACAGTTCATACATTAACAAATAATGTTATCCAAGCCAAAACAATATGACAAATGAGCTACAAATGGGTAGTCAAACGACCCCCTTAGTGCAATAACTTTGTTCAAAGCGTATTTTCATAGAAAAACTTGGCACACTCTAGTAATACTTAAGGTCTCATGATAGATCTTTGTACTTGGTAAATTGGGTTATGCACATGTATAACACCGCATATGGATTTCTGAGTAATTAAATACCCGTAGGAAGTCTAACAATCTTAAAGGATCTCAAGTACCTCTTCAAGTTCTTACTAGACCCCAAAGAGTCCTACCCCTTGAAAGTGCTCTTGAAGTCCTAGAGGGGGATGAATAAGACAATTAAAATTTCTAAGCTAGGTGAACCGACGAACTGGACCCCACAAGTTGATAATGACAAATAAGTAGATTCAATTAATGGTTTATAATCAATGTGAAACATAGTGTTGTAATAGTGTTGTGGATGTAAGTGTGTGTTAGACAATGCAAAGCAAACAATCACACAAGTACAAAGAGATTTATAGTGGTTTGCTACCAAGAAAATCGCTTGCGTGGTATATGTCCACTCTCGGAGCACCTAATCCAAGAAGATCGTGTATGCGGTCAGATTTCTCTATGACGCGGGAAGGAGTTTCATTGTATAGAGTATCGATGTGGGATGGTTTTATGTAGCATCTTCTAGGATCCTGTTATTTTTCAGTACCTAGATTCCTCCGTGTTTGAAGTCAGATAATATCATGTCCTTACTGATGTTGTGATGATTTAATTTCTTGAATGAGTTCTTAAAAAAGTTGAGATTATATGCTCTCTAGTCGTACTTATGAATCGACTTTGATTGATTATTGGAATCCTGTTGTCAATAGTCGTATTGAATTGGTGAAAACTTGATTGTGTTACTTTCTTGTTACTGCCCTTTTTCTATGCTCGACCTTGCTGTCCATTCATAATAATCCTATTAGGTGAGGCTATTATATATGTAAAAGAGTAGATGATTGGATACATGCCTAAAATAGACAAAACCTTGTCAAAATGAGGATCTGCCTACCAAAGACTCTCGTGCTTTGTTGTGCATCTTTCTGGCTAGTATATTTTATGTATCACATGAAAATCATGATAACTACTGTTGGACAAAGTTAAATTACTAATTAAGTACTGTATAAACCTTAATTAAACTAAATAGTTGACCTCAGGTCAAATTAATGCCCTCGGCCAAAATTATATCCTATGCCGACAACCAATACTAAATAAATCATAACTAATTCTATAAAAATCATAAAATTATGCCATTTGTTGGATTATAGTCTAGACACGAAGTGCTATCATCAATAAATATCCGTCTATCCTTGGGAATTGTGTCAATCTAATCTTTTTGTTTTGGACAGAATCCTGTTTGACTTTATTTACTTTCGATTATGTTAAATATTGTACACTAGTTGACTAGTAGTAACTAGAAAGATTAATACTACCCACATTAACTAGTGTAGGCCTAAGTGTCTCTAATTAATTGTAGGAACCATATAAAATACTACAGTAATTAAGAAGGGTGAATATTAGCTATCGGTTTCATTGAAACCTAGTCGAACATAATAAAACTCTAATTAAATGTCAAATTAGTATGCAACTGATTGAAAGACCCATAACTTATAAAATAATTATTATAAGAGTCCTTAAAGCATTATAACTCTCTCCCAAGGTCAAGATTTGAAGTATACATGTGTCTTTCTCAAGGGTTTATCATTCAATTCCAATTACGTGTAATATATTGTTGTTGTTGGATCACTGCTATTAAAGTTATTTGTTACTGAGTTGGTTGGAACCAGGAGAGTCAATCATCACAAGGATCATTATGAGGCTCAGTATATTCGTGACATCTCTGTTTCACATAACAATTGCGTTCAACATCTCCGCATTGCTCATTTGTTGCCTGAGTTGATTTCCACGGGGTCCTTACGAGGCCCCTGACCATGGGAAACAAAACTATCATAGTGGACTCAACAAGCTATGTCAGATCTTGCAAGATCTCCGGATTATATACTCCAAGGCACCTGCCCAAAGAAAGCACTACATGTACGTTTAGATTGTTAGGCATCACGGAAGGCACCTACTCATTGTGTCTGTGAGCACCTATGAAGCCCTTATCCTAGACGCATGGCTTGTATCCTAGAGAAAATCTCTAGGGTAACTGGTAAGTTTCCACAGGAACTTGAGAACTCATGTCCGTGGGAAACAATTTCCATAGGGACCTTGCAAAGTCCTGCCTAGGGGTGATAGTTTCCTCAGGGATTTGCAAGCCCCTGTTCGTAGGAAATAACCAAGGAAGAAAGCAAGAGGTGGGAAGGGGAAAACCATGAGAGAGAGGCTAAGAGCAATGAGAAGGCAAAGAGTGAGAGCAGAACTTTGAGGGCTCTTTTCTCCATGCCTCCCTAGAAAGATGAGAGGGTCTAATGCAGAGGGAAGAGCAGTGTTTTGGGGTGTGAATGAGTAGTATGATGGGTTTTTATATAACTCACATAGGGGACTTTGAAGGGTAATCGAGCCGCAGCGGAAGCGGATCTTGCATTGTGTATGTGTCAAATTCTCCAAAATTCTGTTTTCACGAGGAATAACCTTGCACTCACAAACACAAATATACAATCGAGTACAAGTATTTTAGTAGTATAAATGAACGATTATTTATATCATGAGCAATCAAAGAAATTGAAGAACATATACTACTAACCTGCGGCCTTTGTGCCCAAGTTACTCCGTTCTTTGTAGAGAATTATAATATATATCGAAGATCTTATAACTGTTATGTGTGAAGCCACTGATTTGCTATTCTCCCAGATATAGCAATATCATTCAAGCATTTTCTCCCTAATCTTTGTTTTGATTCAATCTCCAAGATGAATCCCACAAGAAGACAAACCAGCCAAGAGAGAGAAGAAGTTGGAAGAAAATGAGAGAGAGATTGCCCAAGATTGCCAAATCGTGGTCAAAGGAGGGTGTCCCCTCAATTGCCATTTTAAATGCAATCAGTTACACAAATTGAGGAGTTACCTCTCCTTCAATTACTCTCTCTCTCCGCGTCCTACCACAAATAGGACTTTTCCTTACTCTTTCTCTCTCTTTATATGGTAAGTCATAATCCCATTAAGATTAGATCTCACGGTTACAATTAAAAGGTGTCTCTTCCATTAGGTGTGGGCCCCACATGGGCCCACGGAAGCCTAGCCATCTCCACAAGTTCACACATACCGGGGAGGACCGACTCCTCTCAAATAAGGCAAATAATATGGGACATGAACCAATACTTACTTAGAGACTTCTCCCCCTTTTTGGACGGCATCCCTTTCAGTGTGGTGGAATAGGCACAGAGACTGTGAATAAGTCTTTGTGTCTTCTGATCCGTCGCCAACCATGATATGTCAAAGTAAATGTACGCCTACATTGATTATGAATTCTGCTACCATTACCGCCCCACATCATGAGTACATCCTACATCTATATCATAAAAAAAAAGAAGTTCGGATGGATGGGTCCCATGATTACACATGAACAGAGCCACTTAAAATATCCTTGAAATGGATGCCCACTTATGTTGTAGACATGGAATGTCGTATCGGATAGTGGAAAAATATCGGTCGGCCAAAGAGACGAAATATCGGAGATACTGTGTAAAAAAATATCGGTCATTAAAAATTAGTTTTTACCGTATATTTTCACAATCTAACTTCTAAAATGAGTTATACTAATTTAAACAAAGAATACATTTCAAAATATGCATAAAAATGTATATTAGGATAGAAAACAAACATGAATGTTTTTTTTCTTAAAAAAATTATTTTTTAATTCAAAAAATACCGATATATCGGTTCGAAACCAATATATCGGCAATATTTGAAAATTTTTAAAAAATTGAAACTATGTAGTATCGGTGTATCGGTTTGTGTCCGATACCGATATATCGGTGACGAGACGATTTCCATGGTTGTGGAGTTCATCTACTGGCCGTTGTGGAGTTCATCTACTAGCCTTAGGTACAATGGCCTGACCATGTCATCTTTATGCTAGGGAGCCGTCGCACACATTTTTATGCCTGCACGATTGATCAACGCCCTGGAGTAGTGTTCCATGGACACCCAATAATTTCTTCTGAAGCATATAGAATTGACATCACATTTTCAAGTCCTAAAGTGAAATAGAGTGAGCGAGAGAGCTAGGAAGTATCGTTTTGTTCTAATACCCTCTCCGTCCGAAAAAGAAAAGTACAATGTGAAGAATTAAATTTTTATAAACCACAATGGGCCCACAAGTACGGAAGTCCTATGTGGCTGAGAAATAAACTTAATTGCCCTATTATTTTCGGAGGCAGTGTGGAGAATTAAATTCTCGAAGCACTTTTAAAATTCAAATTGGAGATTCCCGCCTTTTTTCTTGAGCCTGATGACTCAGTTCCCGCTTTAATCACTTCCCATCTGCAGTATCTTCACTCTTCCCATTCCGTCCTCGAATGATTTCAACATCCTCATCTTGTTTTAGAATAACCTGTAAGTTCCCAGCCTCAGGTTGCTAGTTTTTTTCATTGTTATTTGTATGTTGAATCGAATCCTTCGATCTTATCTTTAATTATGGTGCAATTTTGTTCTACTGAATTCATTCAGTTATTGTTTCTCTGTGATACTGAGCTTGATTGGGGCAGATTCTGTAGCATGGACAATGGTGGGTCTGGGTCATCGACCCATCCTTCTTGATTTCTTACTATTTTCTTGCATATTACAATTCTTTGATAAGATTGATTTTTTGTTACTTCTCCTTGTCATAAATGATATAGCATTTTTGGACAAATTACACACTCTTGAACAAAGAGACAGATACATCTTGAACAGAGGAATATTTCTAAGTAGAGAGGAAAAACTAGTACTTAGTATTTTTCCTGTCTGCTTCACTATAGTTGCACATTGCTAAAACAAAATACTGTCAAATGATCGATCTGCTTCCACGGATCACTAGTTCTTAGGTAGCTGCTAAGGCTTTATTTCTTCATTCCACTTTGACGAGGTTTAGAAAGCCTGGAAAGTGAAAAAAGAAGAAACAAACAAACTTCAGATTTATTTGAAATTGAGATATGTAATATTATACCTTGAGCAGAAGATATATTTGGATGATGAATGATAATTCCAATTAAACAAGAGGACACTGTTATATCATGTTTTTGGACTTTTCATACAGGACAAGTTTGAGTGCGTAACCGTATGGCTGGGTGCATGTTGGAAGGGACATTAGATCTCATGTGGGCTTCCTTTCTCGTTAGAGACAGGATAAGAAGCTTCAGGTGAGAGTAGATAATGTTTTATGAAATAAAAATGTGTAGCTGGATATACGTCAGGGTTGTGTTTATCATCAGAGTGACCAACATGTCTGGAGTGGTGTTTCTCACAACGTCCACTTTCAGGGAAAAGGTTTTTGAAGGTGACTTTTATTCTGATAGCGAGCAGAAAAAAGAATGAGTGTTACAAGTTGAGTTGGTATAGCGGAGCTACATGATTCATACTTTCAAGAAGTAGAAAATATGTGCATCAATGATTTGGAGTAACTTTTACTGTGTCGGGAGCTATAGGTTCAGAAAGGATACTCTGTATACTCCCATACATGGTATCTGACAGGGGGGACTGCTAGTTCTATATGCTTGTGGAATCTTAATGGAAGGATGACATTTTATTATGTAGTATGTACCAAAATTGTTGACCTTACCTGTCAACACATCAGATACTAATGCATGCAGTCTTGTATGATCATATTAGATGCTTAGTCCTAAAGATATAGAGTGCAGTGACTATATTGTGAAAACGAGGAAAATTGGACAATGAGATAGAGTATACCTATCTATGCTGTATTCTGGATCATATGTCAACGGTTGCTGTTTCCATAGGAATATTTGGGGAAGGGCACTTGGCCTGACTCAATGTATTTGAGATCCTGTATGAGGATCTCATAGTGCTTTTTAACTTCCTCTGCCGATTTCCCGCCCACAGCGTTGGCTACTTTCTGCCAGCGATCCGGGGTGTCCTTATCATACACAGCCAATGCCTTCTCAAACTGCTTGTTCTGCTTGGGAGTCCATGATGAGCTAGAGCTACGCATTGAACTGGATGCCATCTTTTTAAACTAAATTGAAATGAGGTGGAAGTAAAAGAAGAGGGAAAGAGAAGGAAGAGAGGTTAAGGAAGATGGAGATTTACAAAAGGAAGAAAGAAAAGAGCTGGGAGAAGTCTAACAGTCAAGGGCTTGTGTGTGATGAGAGAGTGGGGGTGCATCCTCCTTATAAACTGGAGGAGAGAGGGAGGTGGTGGAGCCAGTTGGCGAATATATTTGCTAAATGGTTGGGTGATAAATGACCCGTCTTCTTTGCAACCACAAGATGAAGCAGGACAAAGAACAAGAAGGTGGGGGAAGGAGAATCAGTATCACTGGATCATTTCTTTTTCTTTGCTTTTCAATCTCTCTCCCTCACCTCTTTTTTATTTCCTCTACTCTCACCTTCATTGTGCATCAAATACATGGCATACGTACAACAGTACTTAGATTTGAGAAATCTGTACCAAGATTCCCATGTAGGGTACAGTTCATAGTTCTTTTGGATGAAAGCTATTGGGATTTCTTATTAACCAGTTAGCCTCCTAGATTTAATTTTACTGTGTTTTTCATGTTCAGTACTAATTTTGATGTAGTTTTACATTGTTGCTCGGCAGATTTTTTAGTTTCCACCTATTAAAAATGACTGATAATCAATGTACATACCTTGTCCTAACATATACTCCATCAGTCCCACATTAATTGTCCCACGTGGTTTCATTTTTGAAAAATCAAATGAGACTACTAAAAGGGAACAGAGTACGCCTTCAATGTTTGCTTCTTATTCAAGACCAGGTATAGGTTAAGGAACATGAAGAAATTTCCAAATGGGTGTTTAGTAATTAGTTTGTTCAACTGGATATTGGTTTTGCGTGGTTAAGTATTGCCTCGAGTTGTAACCAGCAGGCTTATGTTAATCTATGCTATTCATGGAAAAAGTCTTATGATATGGAGTAAATGATGATGAAGATAAGCATATCCTTTTGTTCAACCCGAAAGGATTGAGACCCAGCTGGCCTACTTTCTCTCTTTGAGAAAGTGTTCTCTTCCAATCCCCACAAATGAGGCTACGGCCCTCGTCCTTTTTATCGATAAGGTATCTCTTTGCCATCCCCTATCACAAGGCTGTACCAACATTTGCTTGGTATGCACACGCCCATGTGCATGGTGTATGTGATTTTTTGGCCTAGCTTTTTTCTTTCACACGGGCCCCTTTTATGAATGTCAAGTTGAGGTAATTGGGTTTTTCAGTTGGCCTTGTATAAGTTGTTCCATCATGATAAACAAATTAGAGTTCAAGTGCAATTAAGAAAAAACATGTATCATATATCATTTAACTAAGAAATTCTAGAGCATTGTTTTGTGTTTTATTTCACTTCAATATCAGTGCAAAATTTCATTATGCAGTAATTAATTTTACCTAGTTCTTGCTATCTAACGTATGGTTTGCTTATGTAATTATCTCATTGGAACTAATTATCTCATTGGAACTCTTTGTAGCATATCTGCTGGGTTTCAATTAGACCCCAACTCAGTTTAACCATATCGTGGATTTAGATTTTACCTAATAAGGATTGGGAATCTAAAGGCCAAATTAAGACGTACAGTGTTCAATCAGGGCACACCCATTAGTGCACAGTTTGTACATGCAGTTCTTTTTTATTTTGAGGAGGGGTATCCTACCTTTTTATAGATGCAGTGCACTAATATGTTATGCATGCGCGCCAATGGTGCGCCACTAATCAAAGGTGGTTAACCGCTTGTGAAACTTGACAGGTAGCTCCAATGATGAAGCTTCACTATAGGGGATGTCCAAATTAAGGTTGGTTCAGTATACCCAAAGGCGGCCAACCGAATGCAAAGGTACTTTTTTGAGTCCTGTGGGATGGCTACCACTATATCAACAAGTCTTATAGCTGGCTTGGGACAAAATGCGAGCAACGATGATGAATCATTTGTTTTTGTTGCAAACCGGTTATTTGGGAGTTTTGGGTCATTGACTGTAATGTGCAAATAGATAAAAAAATTCTCTTACTTAAGAATAATGGTATTGGGGTCCACTGGGTGTGTGATGGATGTCTGGCATGGTATCATACGTTGCATGGTCACTTCTTGAATGGAGAATTTCTGAATGCTCAATTAAGTTTCCAATATTTACGATACCAATGCAGAAATTAATTCACATTCACAGATTAAGGAGTCTTAGGCACATGGAATGTTGTATCGGATATCGGTAAAATATTGGTATGCCAAAGAGACGAAATATCGGAGATATTGTGTAAAAAAATATTGGTCATCAAAAACTAGTTTTTACCGTATATTTTCACAATCTAACTTCTAAAATAAGTTATACTAATTTAGACAAAGCATAGATTTCAAAATATGTATAAAAACGCATATTATGATGGGAAACAAACCGGAATTTTTTTTTTAAATAGTGATAACTTATATATCGGCGATATTTGGAAAAAATTTAAAAAACGAGATTGACTCGTATCGGTGTATCGAGTGGGGCCCAATACCGATATATCGGCAAGCTAGTATTCCATGCTTAGGCACTTGATGGTAGACGTATTTAAATTTTATTGCGATATTTTAGTGAGTAACTAAAGAATTTGAACTGAATTTAGAAGAACCAATGATAGAGAAAAGGAAAATGTAATGGTGGAGGCTTTTTGTTCAATATCATTTGTTCCCTGGGAGTTTGGATGCTCTGAGCTTTCAGAAATTATGGAAATTTTTAGTTCTGCACGATTACAAAGGTTTAAACCATTGCTTTTGAATTTCACAATTGTAATTTACTAGCACTATTTCTCAAGAAAAATGACTTTCACTAGAAAGTTCTATGGATGATAGTTTATAATATATAGTGGTAAAATGAAAGAATCTATCAGCACATTGACTTCACTATATGAGGAGAGAATATTCAATATATTTGTCGATTGTTTGTTTTGTGTACCTGATCAGCCTTCTTGTTTTGACGGGTTTCACCGCAAATTACTTCGAAAACTGACGATTAACTGAGCTACCATTTGTTGTTAACAATTATAATGAGTGATCTTTGCTGAGCGCATAACTTCAAATGTGAATCAGCGTGCCTTATTAGGACAAACATATTCTTCATACCTGGGGCAATCCTCCTGATCAGATGGTTTTTATTTTTTGCATTCAATTGTTCACTCTTACTTCAGCTTACCTTGAGCATCTGGGTTTAATGTAAACACCCTAATGTCTGCAAAGTCACTGTGTTGTTTCCTTTGGTTTATTTAAAGGAAATTTCTTGAGCTTGTGATTAGAAATTCCACCGTGGTCGGGGTAAAACCGAGTAATGATTTGGGTCAGATTCATATTCATTGTGCCTCGACCCGAGCTGGGCGTACTAATAATTTTCTTTTTGATGTTTATTTTAATGGGTGAGAGATAAGTAGTGATGTAAACGAGCGAGTTGAGCCGAGTTTGGACATGGCTCAGCTCTAAAATTCCGGCCCGAGCTCGGCTCGGCTTGTAAGAAGCTATATCTTTAATATTTTATCTTTTTGGTCGACCGATATCCGATACGATATTTTTTGCTTGTGACTAAAAATTCCACTGTGGTCGGGGTAAAACCGAGTAATGATTTGGGTCATATTCATGTTCATGATGCCTGCCTCGACCCGAGCTGGCGCTTACGTGGCTTGTCAGAGCTTATGTAGCTTGTCAGATACTCTGTTCGAGAAATATTTTCTATTCTACAGTGATCTTGAACATAAATTCTTTTTTTAAGGATGTAAATAAGCCGAGTTGAGCTGACTTTGGGCATGGCTCAGCTATGAAATTTTGGCTTGAGCTCGGCTCAGCTTGTAAGAAGCTCATGCCCTCCCAGCTCAGGCTCAATCCAAGTAGTATTGTGCTCGAGCTAGACTTGTAGTGGGACAAGCTCAAGCCATGCCCAAACTGAGCTTTACAAGAGCCGAGCCAAAATTCAAGCCGATCTGAGCCGAGTCAGATTAGTTTGCGAGCCAGATTGGCCTGTTGACACCCTTAGAGACAACCATGTGAATCCCACTTTCTAGTACTATTTCCCTTTTTTCTTGGCACAGGGGGGTGATTTCTGGTGGACGCCAGAGAAGTAGGAAAGTTGCTATTAGTCGTGTGTTGTCTTGTGCTTCTTCACATGAGTCTGTTTTGACAGGTTGAGGAGTATTGGGCAGTTTCCCTAAGGGGAAGGGAGGTTGAAGCGGAAATTGAGGAGGAAGATCGGGAGGAAGCTTTTGCATAGCATACTGGGCAAGTTTACACTTGCACTTTTATTGTACAGAAAAGTGTGGGTCATGTGAGGCCCACTATCATTATCCAACAAAAAGACCGGTGTAGTGTACATATTTGATGTGCACTCTGTTTGACCAGAGTGGCTTTTTGTCACCCAAAAATATAGTTCTACGGCTGTGGTAAGGTGTATAGCTCCCGTATTCATGATAGACTAAGGTTTAGTTGGATATGCTAGAAATCTTATACGTGTCATTCACTTGTATGCAAGATCTCTTTATTTTAAGCTGATGTATCTCTAGTTCTTTCTACTATCACTTTTAGCTTTTTGTTTAATATAGGCCAAGAAGCCATTATTTTTGGAAGAAACAATACTTCGATAAAAAAAACCTGACTACTTTTGAAAAATTATAGATCCACTATTAGGTGGCTGGATTTGCCCTAGAGGCCAATACATCCTCATAAATGTGCATGTACAAGGGTAAATGGAGACTTGAAAATATTGTAGGCCCAGCAGACCAAGAAGTTTAATCATTTTCATATGCTGCCTGGATTTTTTTATGAAAGGAGTATTTTTTTTCCGACCAAGAAGCCAATATTTGTTGGATACAATAAGGTATGACCTTTTACTCCTTCCATTCTGTTTTAATAGCTCCATGCGGAAAGATGTTGATTTCTATTTGAACGGTGAAAATCCCATTTAATTGGGGGAAGACGATGTTCAAAATCCACTTAAATTGACCATATGGAGCATCTAAAAAGGGGTTGCCCCCTTTTCTAGATGGAGCATCTAAATCAAGACGGAGAGAGTACAATGAAGTAAACCTACAAGCTATTATTTTTTCACTTTTTCAGACTATGGAGTTTCTTTAAGTCTTTAAATTGTACTTACCGTGACTAAATGACATAACTCATAATTTCACCGAAGCCCAGCTGAAATTTTAGTTGTCCTTGCAATATTAAATGTTCTGTTCACCTTTGTCTTGAAAGGAATATTAGGAAATCTGAGTTCGAAATCACATACTCCGTTGGCCACCCACTGGTGATTATATCCATATTTACTCACGTGCCATATGATGGGTGGGCCTTGTCTGTACCCGGAGGGATTGGCAGCGGGATACAGTGCTCTAAGAGGTCAGCCCAACCCCTTCTAGTCGGGTCCTAAGGACTCAGACACCTGTCGTTAAAAAAAAACTGCAAAAAATGGATGGAGAACATTGAAAAAGGATTCTAAAGGGTACAAAGTCCCCATCTTAGGAACTTTTCAAAATTTCTTGTCCAACTAGAACCAGCTAAAAGTGCATCTCTGGCTAATTAAGGGAAAATGCCAATTCGATTTAAAAGGTAGTGAGTGCAAGTTGGTACCAAGGAGCGCCTTTTTGTGCAAGTAGAGATGCTTGTCTCTTGGTAGCCACAAGCTCTCTTTCTAAGAAAAAAACTTCCAAAGTGAAGTTGAGGATGAAAGCAATAACCATACCAAGTTGTAGATTCAACCTAGAAATATCTGTGTACATGATCATCATGCAGTGAATGTATGGGTCTTCGCAAGCTTTTTTTTTGGAACAAGTAAAATTTCTGTCAAGTTCAAAAGGGCCAAGTGCATCGTCATCAGGGTTTCTCAAGCAGCCACATGCTAAAGCTTCTATGAAGGTAATCAACTTCTAATTAGTAGAATAGTTATATGCGCCTGGAACATGTGACATGCGCCAGGCTGTATTGTTCATTATCAGTTTTGAATCTCCCGCTTGCCCCTGATACATGTGATAGGCTCATGATGCTGCCAGGTTCATACACAATACATGAGATTCTGCACATATGCATACTTGGAAATATGTGGCCAGACACATTAACATTCTCCTTTGTGAAATAAAGGTCACCTCTAGCTTATCGCCGGGCAATATGGAACCTTCTTCAAGCATTTTTTTTTCAAACTTTTGGATGAATTTCTCGGAGTAAAAATTTTAATTGCAATTTCACACTTCTTGTCCTTATTTTTAGTGTCAATATTGTATCACTGCTTTCTACTTGGGCACTTTTTTTTTTCTTAAATGAGGAGTGTTGAGTCCTTAGGAACCAACTAGAAGGGGCAACTAGCCTCTCAAAGCACCAAATCCCACCGCCAATCCTCTTGGGTGGATACAATCCACACAACATGCACACGGGTTAAGTGGGGATATAATCCATGTGGGTGGGCAACGGAGTGGGGGTTTAAAGCTCAAAATTTCTGCTTCAAGCACATCAACACCTTGTTGGCTTTTCTTCTTATGCAATTAAGATTATGTATCAGATGTACTATGTACTTGTGTACGGGTATATTTTCCTTTTAGAATGTACATCTTTTTTGTTTGCTTTTTGCCAAGATACTCCCTAGGTCGCATTATATTTTTTAATTTGAATTATACTTCATTTGGGAAATCAAATCGGATACTTAGGCCCTATTTGGTTTCCATTACACATCCAGCTTTTCGAAGAATCAGACTTCTCAAGGAAAATCTCCTCAAATGAAATATAATTCAAAATTAAAAAGGGAGATTTTCCATTTTCGGGTGGTATATTTTATAATTTTGTAAATAATACAGTTTTCGCATTTTTTCCTATTATGTACCTTTGTCTTCAATGTTTATTTACAAAATATATCATTGGACCCTAAATTATTCTCTAAAAGCTTATTATTCCTAACCAAATACTCATTTTCCACCTCTGTGCTTCTTCTCTAGAATCTGGCCTTCCCACTCTATAAAGCTGTTACCAAGCAAGCCCTTAATATGGGAGTATCTTAAATGAGAGGTATTTCATTCAGGAATTAGAAATGCTTGTTTAAATAGTTTGGTCAAATCGAGCCTTTGCAGAATTTGAAAAAAAAAGGACCTTTGCCACCATGTATATAACCTGCATTACACCACCTTTTCAATTTTATATGACATTTGCTTGCACCAATCCGCACTGTTCTTCACCAGATGAAATCTCTTGCCATCTGATGAATGGTTTTGCAGAGGTCCTCCCCCCCCCCCCCCCAAGTTGCAGAGGTCGTTAGCCGAGAACAACAGCATGATCATCATTTGACGACAAGGACTGGTGCAACTGTGCCTCAGAATACTGACGTGGTCCTTGAAAGTACTCTTCAATGCTCTTCTTTCAATTCCTTCTTCCTGATATTCAGAATCCTTATCATTAACTCTTCCTCCCTCAAAGCTGGCATTCTAATCCCTTTGGTCCTTCTCATGTCAATTTGTTGCTGACGCCTAATTTACCCCAGAAAAAAAGAACAAAAAGGAAAACACCTTTTCTCATTCTGCACCAGTTCTGTCCACGGTGCTATCTTTTGATATCTCTCCTCTATGAAACGTAGATGAAGACATTGGTTGAGATGCCCGTCGACGCCAACTGATGCACAAAAACACCATTTTAGAGAATCTTGGAGGATAGAATTTTTCTTTTCTTGTGCACTGCTGAATCTTTGGATGTGAATGAAGAAGAGTGGGATAAGCAGGGAGACGTATGAGGTTCAGGTGCCACTCATTGGGAATCATACACGCTCCTATCAAGCTGATAGATTTTTTGTGTGGGACTGTGGGGCGTGGGCATGCATTGAGCCATGAAAGAAAGTTGAAAACCATATTGGGAAGGGATGCTGAATTGGTAAACCATCTTTCTTCGCTTGAATCTCTAGGATAAGATATGATAGGAAATTATTGGCTGCTAGGGCCAAGAATAAGATATCCATGCAGAAAACACACATCATACAGCTTTTGTCTTTGTGGCTTTCAACTTCAAAATGTGAATTTCAATACTTACATATTATTATCCAGTTCACTAGCCCATTCGTATTTAATGTTTTGTAAAATATACCTGATCTTAAACCCAAATCAAAACTTCCTGCTTAGTACATAAATTATGATTTGTAACCGTCCCCCTCTTCGAAGGCCTGCGTCAGGAAGGGCATCCGGCATAAAAACTTACTAATTTCTTTGTATGGATTTTGTACCATTTTTATTCCAATAAGAGTCAAATGCGGTATATAATCCATGCCGCCAACCCCAATAGCTCGGATAAGGTGTATGATGATAACGTATGATGAACGGTTGCTCTAAAACTAGTCTCTTCAAAGACAAAGTACTTTCCACCATTACTTAAAAGTTACGCAAATTCTTAAAATGGCATTTTTACCATTTTAACTATGTCTGGATCGAAGTTTTCTGGGCAGTACTCACTCCATCGTCCAGAATTAGTATACACGTATGTACATTCGGTCTCCAAAATGAACCGACTATAGATCATTTTGGAAACCAAATGTATCTAGTAATTCTGTCCGGAGGATTATAGAATTGTTTTTTTTCGTGCCAAAATGGTAACCTACACAGTTGAAAGGTTCGTTAAGCTTTAATATTGTTTGAGAAATTACCAACACACATTCAATGAAAAAGTACACTGTCAATTGATGTGATATGGATGATAGTATTAAAAACTCGCTATTGACTCCAGAAATTCCGTGAGTTGACTCGGCTTGTTTACAGACCGAGCTACTCCAATGTGCATGACTCCTTTGATAACTCAATTGACTCACCAAGTTAACTCGCCAAGTCCACTGTTACTCGAGCAAGGTTGACTCCTTGTTTATGTACAATTGTATCCCACTGAAACCTTCGTCCTTTATACCACATTAAATTGAATCACCTTGCAATTCATGATAATTATTATGATATTTATAAAAACCAATCTAAATACCATTTATAAAAGCAAGCAAACATGTATCTAACGGCCTGTTCTTCTTCTTTAAGATGCCTTCTCCATTGTGATTGTAGCGCCCTGGATTTCTTAAACCGGTTTAAATCCCAATCGGTGAATCAAGCAAAAAAAATTCCAGAGAATCAATGATGAGCAACATGTGCTCAGAATATCACTTGCTCTCATCCAAAACCAAATCACGATTAATACATTCTTTTGGGCATCCAGTCAGGAATTGCAAACATAATTCATAATCCATCATCATCATACGCCTTATCCCAGCTATCTGGGGTTGGCGGGCATGGATTATATACCCGCATTTGACTCTTATCGGAATCAAAATGGTACAAAAAATACCGCATTTGACTCTTATCGGAATCAAAATGGTACAAAATCCATACAAAGAAAAATAGTGTATAAAATCCATAATTCATCATTAAAATCTATAATAATTTATTCGCCAATAAAATCCACTAGTAAAGGACACTAGGTCGATACACTGCACATCTATATAGTAACCTAAAAAGAATACAGTACTGTAAAGTCTGCCACCACACGTGCCTACAAGTTTATTCATAACCATTACGAAAGAGATTAATCCTACATCATCACTTGCTGCAATTGCCCGACTCCTTGCTTCCACGTCTGCTCCTCGCCCGAACTTGTGAAGAAGACAATTAAGTATACACTACTCAGTAGGAAGGGGGAACTAATACCAACACAACAAGATCAAGGAGTACAACCTAAACATCCATAACATCAGAACAATGAATAATAATAGAGGAAAGGAAAAAAAGGATATTTGTCCTAACAATCCCACTATGCTAGAAAATCTACATGACCCCTTTTCCCACTTAGGTTGACTCTTGTTTTCATCTCGTCATCAAGGACATACTCTCTCACTTGGAGGTCCTGTGTTTTGGCCCCGCTGGCCATGCCCGATGTACAAGGCCATGAAGGGGAGTTCATGGTCTCCGCCGCCAGCTTCAACACACCATGACTAGCTGAAGCCGCTGTCTACATACATAAGTTCGCATGTGAACCAACCAGAGTGTTCTGTCCAGAAGACGTGTAACACCCATGTTTTCCATGTATTAAATAAGTGGGACAACAAATTATAAATGACATGGTACTCTAAGATGAATGTTTTGAGCCTAAGAATCGAAGAACTAGGTGTTGGAAGTGTGATGGAAGCAGAATATTCCCAGATAGTTAAAAAATTAATTGTTTATGATGAACAATCAAAAAAACATCTCACGATTATAACTGATCAGTGAAATAATCTTCTATAGCTGATCAGGAGTGTTATATAGAATATCTCAAAGCAGACACTTATCCGCATAATCCCTGACCAAGATGTTCTTTGTAAATCATTAAGAAAGGAAAGAAGAAACGAAGCACATCACACAAGTTTCATGAAGAAAACACCTATTTGTCTAACAAAATGATAAACAAGCCATTTACTAGCTACGTGTAAATTCTTGGCTTATGCAACAAATAATTTGATTATCTAAGAGCACAATATATATTTGGACGGCACCATAGCAGAAAATTCATCTAAAATGGATGAAATTTGGTTATGACAACGATAATGATCTATGTTTTGCCGCGGTTAAGTCTCAGTATTGACCCCTTTAAAGCTAGAATATACGCGACCACTATCTATAAAATGCCCACAACACCTGCAAATATGATTAGTATTAATTACCCAAAAAGACAGTACGATTATTATAGTCTTCAGACAAATTTATACAACAAAAAGAAAAAATTGAAAATGGAGAGAGTCCTCACGTATAAAACATCCATAGTTTCAATAATCAAATGAACGAAAACCAAAAACATCTCTAAATCGCCCCCAACACCTGTAAATAGAATCTTAAAAATGCAAAAAAAAATGACAAAAAACCATTTAAGCCCAAATATATCTTTCAATCAAAGATATTGAATACCCAAGCGAGATATTTAAAAACCCAAAAATCAAGAGATTCTTGCATCAGCTGAATATTCGAAAACTCCACACCAAGAACAGAATTAAAAGGTAGAGATAGAAAAGGAAATCGAAGAACAAATTATTTGATACACCAAAAACATCTCTAAAATCGTCCCCAACACCCCATGAATGGAAACATTAAAAAAAAGACCAAAAAAATCAAATAGGAATACAACTTGTAATCTATGGTATTAACAACCTGAAATAGATATCAATCAAGAACCCAATAAATCAAAGGGCATTCATGCATCAGCTGAAAATTTGAGAATTCCACACCAAAAACAGGATTAAAAATAGAAAATAAAAAAGAAGAACACAGACTGGTAGATAGCCATTAACATCATTAAATGAAAATACAAATTGAAATGATACAAAAAAAATCACCTCTTGAGCGGAGGAGCAGCAGATGGCAGGACAATTGATGGAATTTTTTTTATTTTTCGAATATTCTTTTTTTGGCCTTTAAAGGCTTAGCTGCTTTGTACGGAATGACGAAATAAAACTTGTATTTATAGAAATTTACTCTATATCCGGCTCTGGGCTAACGTATTTTCGGCGGCGCCTGCTCCGGAGTTTGGCTAGAGATTTCAAGAGATATTCCCTCCCTATTACATGTTCGGTGAGTACCCGCCGTTCGCGTATTTATTAACGGTGGACATCCACCTTCCATGGTTTTCAAAACCGGACCGGACCGGCCGGTCCGACCGCGGAGAACCGGAACCGGGCTGGAAACCGGTTCGGTTCACCCGGTTTACCCCGGTCTGGTAAACCGGCCGGTTTTTTTCAAACAGGTTCGGTCCGGACCGGTCACGGATTTGTTTTTTTTTTTTTTTTTTTTTTTTTTGAAAAAAGTTGTTGTTTGAGGGGGGATTCGAACCCCCCCCCCCCCTTCCTCCCAAACCAACAGCCTTAACCACCTGGGCTACCTGGGCTCTTATGTTAATATGATACAAATTAACTATTTAATATATATTTACCATTTATACTTCAAAACCGGGACATTCCGGTTTGACCCGGGTTTGACCGTGGTCAAACCGCGGTCCAACCGGACCGGCCATCGATCCGGGTCGATGGCCGGTCTGGTTTTGAAAACCTTGCCACCTTCTGTATAAGGGGGTTGGGGCGGCAGAACTAGTCCAACCGGGTTCCAAAGTTTTTCTTTTTGTTTTGGGTACAAAGGGGCTACGAAATGAGTTGTGCTATAGATGTCCTATCGGATATCAGTAAAATATCAGTCGATCAAAGAGATAAAATATCAAAAATATTATGTAAAAAAATATAGTTTAAAATTAATTTTTTACTATATATTTTTATAATATAACTTTTAAAATGAGTGATACTAATTTAGACAAGTATAAATTTAAAATATGTATTAAAATACATATATATTTCAAAATATGTGTTTGTGTTTTAAACTAGTATCCTTCCACTTGGCATAGGATGAAAAATAAATGGAAAAGTTAATTTTTTTTTAAAAATACCGATATGTCGGACCGAAACCGATGTATCGGCGATATTTTTAAAAAACTTCAAAATTGATATTACACAGTATCATTTTATCGGTTGAAGTCCGATATCAATATATCACCGATTCAACTATACATAGTTATAGGGATCATTGTCAAGGCTGCGATCTAACATTTAAGGGTCTCTGACGCACTAGCACTACAGCGCATGCACTAGATTTTCCTACAAAACTTAGAACAATCGTTTAGATGACCGGGTCAGTTTTGGAGGCTGGGTTGGTTTACAGGTTGACCCCCCCATTTTTTTGTAGCTTGATGTTGGCCCATTGCCACTTTTTCTCCTTCTCCTTTGTACTCCTCTTTCTCGTTTGTACTCCTCTCCTTTGTACTATCATAGTCATACAATAGTCAAAACCTGATGCGCACTGCATGTTTAACGGAAACCGGATCCGCCTAACTGACACCTAACCCTGCCCCGACTAACAAAAGGTTTAGGGTTAGGGTCTGGCAATGTTGAGTCGTTGACCCGTTAATGAAGGGGTCAAATCTTGAGGTGTCAATGGGCCGGGCCCGGGCCGGACCAGGCCCATTGGAAGCCCATGCCGGCCCGGGCCATTGGCAGAGAGGCAGGGCAAGCCTGTGGCCCAAATTATATTTTACTAAAATGATGTAAATACCCTTCAAAATAGTAAAAAAACTAGTTTTAAGGGTTGTTTGGTCCAAGTAAAGTTTTGCCCGTTGGATGACTATCCAACGGCTTTCTATGTTGGATGGTAGCAAAGGCCTTCTAACGCTCTCTGTTTTGTGCCGTTGGATGACCATGCCGTTGGATGGTCATCCAACGACTTCCAACGACTCTTTTTTTAGATCCGTTGGATGATCATCCAACAACCACCAATGGCTCTTTTTTATGAGCGGTTGGATGATCATCCAACGGTGGATTTTTTTTACATTGATTTCTTTTAAAAAAATGAGGTTGGGCCACATCTGGGCTATGGACCGGGCTGCGGTATGGGCCTAGGCCGGCCTGCTGGATGGCCCGGCCCATTGTTGAGTCATTGACCCGTTAATGAAGGGGTCAGGTCAGGTAGTGATCCTCATGTTTAATAATTCCGGATGGAGAGAGTAATAATCTTGCAAAATTGGATCCACCCAAGGAGCACGTGGAGATTAGCACAAATATTGAATTCAAAATAAAAATTAACTTATATGTAATTGATCACTTATTACATAATGCTATTCCCAGATTCAATAGCAAAGTAAGAGAACCTTTCAAGTTTAACATTGTCTCAAACCTACTCTTGAGAGACTTACTGAAAACCAAAGCTAACTCTCATGGCTCAATGTTATCAAATATATCATTTATAAAATCGTCGAAGTGTTGCAACATAAATAATCATTTTCTTTCCGTTCAAATTCAATTGTTAACATACCCAAGGCGATGATTGTAATTTTCACGACCATGTCATCTACTTTCATGACCATGTCTCTTCCAAGTTCAAGCGTATGACGACCTCTATTACAACAACATATCACAATTCTAACAGGCCGTTTAGGGTGTGAAAAAGCCAAAATATCCAGAGTGGATTTTGGACGTCAACTGTAACATTCATGTTTTTTCCATATCTAGCGTGAAACACGACTTGAGGTGTTTCAGCTGGATATGGAAAAAACATGAATGCTACAGTATACGGTGGATGTTTTACTTTTAATCACGCCCCAAACGGCCCCTAAGTACTATACACAACATAAGGTTGAAACCTGTACCGCCGCTCATAATAGCTAGCCTACTCCACCAGTCCTATGTAGTCAAAGAACAGGTACAACTTCGATGTAGAGTATACTCGATAGGATCAAGACTATAGAAGAAACAATAGTCACATAAAAGGATACAACATAAAGTAATCATATTAATCATATGCTCACATAATGGTCATCTTGATTATATGGATTCAGAATGTACGATTCCATCCTAAATACTCAGATAGAGAGATTGATCAATTCTGCTTCACACAGAAGCTATCAGTTGTATACCAATCTGTTAAGCTCTTATGCCCCGCAATAAGAGTCAAACCATTTACCAATGTTCATAAACATTAGCAGCATGACACCTCTATTATTCGGTGATAATGAAGGGCAGAATTAGAACTCGTGCGCATGACCGCCTTTAGGGCATAACCCTGGCCGAGGGCTACCCAGTCACATAGACGAATCGACATGGCTTTGAAATCACCAAACCTGTATCTTTATTAATACCATAGTTCTGTCCCACTATTCATTTAATAATACAATAACACAGCTCTCTTTAAAAAAAAATCTCTTTATGATACTGTAACACATAATTCTGTCTTCATATCATAGCTCTGTCTCAAAATTCATAGTTCGTACTAACCCTGAAACTTCCTCTCCCCTTATAGTGCTACAGAACGCCCTAAAAACACAATGTTTTCGGGGCATCTTCGGCCTCGGTTGAGTCACTCTGTCCAGGGTGACTCAAACCGGGCCTCCGTCCAGATATTCGGAGCTGGAGATGCTGCAGGCGACCAAGACAGTTGGCCAGTGCTCTTTCATATAATCCTTTCTCACTTGCAAATTGTGTGACAAATTTCATTTCGTTAGAATTTGGTTGACAATATGTAGTGAATCTGGTCATGCATAAGATTAACAGAGTAGATAGGATGAAATAACCAATAAAAACAAGCTCAAGGTTGTATAAGACTGCATGACCCAAAGTCAATGTTACCCTGCCTAAGTGGAGGCAAAATTTATAAGACCTGTTTCCAAGCTCCTCCACAAATCCTCTCGAAATTCAACCGCGCCAGTCATGGTTTTCTTTCTCTTTCGTTTCTCATGTAATAGAAACAATGAAGGGCATGGCTGGCAGAATATGAATTCATGGAATTGCCAAGGGGAGAAGCTGGAAAAGGCTGCTTCCAGGTAATTGTACTATTATAACAGAAAAAATTGAAGTATAAAGAGGGACAACCATTTCAGTGTGAATTTTAATGACGTGAGAGGGGGGCACGAAATGTCCGAGAAACTGTTGCAACTTGCAAGCGAGTAAATGTGAGCGTAACATTTCTCTACCAACCTTATCTATGAGAATCAAATTTCCATACAATAAAAAATATCAGTGGTGCAATTTTTTTACATGAACATGGTCTCATCTAAGAAGAAGCAACAGCAAAGCCAGAAGGGTGAGAAACATGGATATGTATTAGACTCTAGCAAAAACCTTCCAGAGCATAATATATGAAACTGCTTCAAGCAACTACAAAAGTAAAAAACTTGCCTGCTAAGACACAAGACCTAAAACTCTAAACTGAAATGACTAATCATAGGGCCAGTAAAGTTTGCCTTCATATTCCGCCCAAAGCAGTTTCATTTTCTAGAGCAAATTTAACTTTCATCATCACTGGAAAAGACATGATCACTGCCCAGTTGTTCTATCAGGAAACGTGCCAAAAATAAGTCAGCAAGTTCATCATCTTCAGGAATGGTAACATCGTCATAATCTTCATAGTCCCCGAAAAAATCGTCATCATCATCATCTTCAGGAATGGTATAATCGTCATATTCTTCAGGGTCTGATGAGAGAAACGGCAATATAGCATCCCAACGATCTGATGAATGGGTTTTTCATCTGTTTGATCGGTACATGCCGGTCTTGTAAGTGTGCTGGAATACATAAACATGGCATTCCATTAAGCACTGCAATTATTTCAATTTCACGGAAATAAATGGATTCCAGAAGTAGACTATGCAGGAGTTATAATTTTTTTTTATCGGCCAGAAGTTATAAATATTGCCACCGAAACAGAGCCAATCAAGAATTTGCCAATATCTGCTCCATATAACCCATGTAAAATTTTGTCGCAACATACAAAAACACAAAGCAAAACTAGATTACAAAACTTCAAATATCATTTACGGACAATATGTCATATTTAATTTAAAAGAAAATAATGAGCAGGAACAAAAACCTCATGAAGAGATGTCTCTTCATCACAGGGCTTATTATGTAAGAACAACCAATACTAGGCCTAAGACAGGTAGCTGCTACAAAGATCAACGACAAACGCAGTAGCTACGTAGTCAACCACTATTAACAACACAAACATAGATGAGAACAAATGAGAGTCAGTAAAAATCAGAGGTTGAAAGTTAATTACTGGAGAAAATGTAGTAAGCCAGGAGTCTATTGCACACCTATGTACTAAAAATAATTATAAGTATGCATCAGCATTCTAAGGACAGAAAATCGAAAAAATGTAGTAAACCAGGAGTCTATAGGACACCTATGTACTAAAAATAATTATAAGTATGCATCGGCATTCTAAGAGAAGAAAATCCTCCCTTACATATGCACATACGGGAATACGGAGGCTTCACATCCTTTTAATTGCATAAATAAGAATCCATATAAGCTCTTAATTAACCACCTCTTTAAAGTGTTCAAGATGTTAGTGAAGATTAACCACATTAACGCTCCCCCGCATATGCAAGCACTTCTATGCATTGCACATGTACACACGAACGACAGGAAAAATAGCTTCCCATGAACTTGAACTTGCAGCATGGGCTCTGATACCATGTTAGTTAATAACTTCTAAGAACTTAACCTATAAGAAAAGAGTGTAATTTTTCATGTCAGCCACATTAACCCATGTCACTGCTGTTCTGTTTAGATCACATGAATATCTAACTATAAAAACCCATAATATATTGTCTCTCTTCTCTCACGATGAATGAGGAGGACATAAACACTTTTCCCCTCATTTCTGATATATATTACAAATACGTTGACTTCTTTCATCCTCCTATGAATGGTTTCACTACATATCTCCAAGTGACCAAAAGCAAACGCTAAAACAGAGATCATAAGAGCCAGCCCAGGCATTGACGGGTTTGCCAACAATATCACTACCAGGCCAAACCAATTTGGTGTGTAATACATAGCAGTAAAAATGGTCAGAATTTTTAAAGACATGTTAGCCTCTGGTGAACTGGTACCTTATAAGTTATAACCCTCTCCTTGACGAAGATGAAAAGGTAGCAGTTTTGATCAATAATTATGGTTCATGGAACATTGACATTTTGTCTTCCTTATGGCCCTATGTTATTATTGTTAAAATTCTCAATACTCCTATGACACTGAAATCTCAAGATAAACTTATTTGGTATCACTCTCCCTCAGGCAGGTACACTGTTTCATCAGGGTATAGGAATCTTGCTAATTAAGATTCTCTCCCGTCAGATCCACTCTGGAAATATATCTCGACAGCCAAAGTTCCTTTAAGGGTTCGACATCTATCTTGGAAAATCTGTAGAAATGGACTCCCAACAGCAGATTTGTTAAATGCAAGATTGCATGTGTACCCATGCTTTTGTGTATTTTGCACATCACAGGTAGAATCCACTTATCATTTATTTTTAGAATGTCTCTATCTCAGGAGATTATGGACATCCATTACAGGTGTCGCAATCCCTTGTGATATTCTAAATATTCCAGACCTTATAAAATATCTGCATCATATCAAAATCCAATTGGATAGAAGGTCTTTCAAGATTCATTCTATGGAGATCTTTATGATTATGATGGATGCTGTGTGGAAAAAGAGAAATGAGGTGATTTTCCCGCAAATGGATGCAAGCTACATGGATATTGAATGAATATGTTTTCTTAGATTGAATCAGATGACTATTTCCAATCAAGGAGATCCTAACTACAATGGACCTCGATTTTTAGTATATAGATTCTACAGATGGATCGCCCCACCACATGGATATTGTTGTCAAAATTTTGATGGTTCATTTAAATATGATAATGGAGTTGCTGCCAAAGGTGGAGTGATCAGAAGTTCTTCAGGGGAATTCATTGCAGCTTATGCTTGTCAAGTTCAATCTTTCTATCTTTCAATGCTTTACATGCGGAAGTTACTAGTTGCTATATGGGAGTTAACTTGCAATATATTTACAAATCTCATGCTTATATATACAGGGAGATTCCAAAATGGCAATTGACCTTATCAATGATGATTCCCATCCTAAAGGGCCATGGTACATCAAGGATTACTTTCAACCGATAAGACAATTCAGACAGGTACAAAGTATAAGATAGTGATATGGGTTCGTCCCATATTTATTGTCTTATTTTAGAGGAGTCGGTCCTCCCATGTGGTGTGTGGACATGAGGAGTGACTAGGATTCCATGGGCCCGGGTGGGTCCACACCTAATTGGAAGAGACAGTTAATGCTAATTGACCGTTACGAGAATTAAAATGATTGAGTTATGGGTGGTTATGAATAATCATCAAGAGAGCAATTAATAACGGAGGTTACAGAATATTAAGATATCCATAACTCCAATTAATGGAGGAGGTTACAGGATATTAAGGTATCCATAACTCCCCAATTGGTAACCGACGAGGGAAAGAGATATAAAAGGGGGACATGAACAATACTCAAGACACTGGCTTTTGGCATGCACTCATCTTCTCTCTCATTTCTGGGACGTTTTCTCTCTCTCTCTCTCTCTTACTTCATGCGTTCCTTCTCTCCCTCACTTGCTATTAGGATTAATCTTGGTGATTTAATCATGCAATATATTGGGAGAAGTCGAATGTGATATTGCTATCTCGTGGAGAATAGCAAATCGTTGATCCGCACATGAACGGTTCAAGAGGTGATCTCAGACATATTCTTATTTTCTACGAAGAACGGCATAATCTTTGGCACAAAGGCTGCAGGTTAGTAGTACACATTCTTGTATTTAATTTGATTGTGCATGAAATAAATTGTAGTTCGTATATATTGTTCATAATCTTGTACTCTTTCATTGTTGTTATTTGTGAGTGTAAGGAATTCCAAATCAAGACAGCTCTTGGAAGAATTCAACACCAAACGAACGATTGAAAATCGCTTCCGCTGCGGCTCGGTAACCCTTCACAAAGCAGTTACAAGTTTCATCATGTCTTCAGAGAGCAAAAGCAGGTTGCTGACATTCTTGCCAACTTTGGTGCTACTTAGGGGCCGTTTGGGGTGAGAAAAAACCGGAATATCCATAGTGGATATTTCACTTCCACTGTAGCATTTAGGTTTTAGACATGATCGATCGGCTGAGAACCCATAGTGGGGGATGTAAGATAGTGATATGGGTTTGTCCCATATTTATTATCTTATTTGAGAGGAGTCGGTCCTCCCATGTGGTGTGTGGACATGAGGAGTGACTAGGCTTCCATGGGCCCGGGTGGGTCCACACCTAATTAGAAGAGACACTTAATGCTAATGGACCGTTACGAGAATTGAAGGGATTGAGTTATGGGTGGTTATGAATAACCATCAAGAGAGCAATTAATAGAGGAGGTTACATGATATTAAGATATCCATAACTCCAATTAATGGAGGGGGTTACTGGATATTAAGATATCCATAACTCCCCAATTAGTAACCGACGAGGGAGAGAGATATAAAAGAGAGACGTGAACAATACTCAAGACACTGGCTTTTGGCATGCACTCATCTTCTCTTTCACGTCTAAGACGTTTTTTCTCTCTCTCTCTCTCTCTCTCTCTTACTTCATGCATTCCTTCTCTCCATCACTTGCTATTAGGATTAATCTTGGTGATTCAATCAAGCAATATATTGGGAAAAGTCGAAGGTGATATTGCTATCTCGTGGAGAATAACAAATCTTTGATCCGCACATGAACGGTTCAAGAGGTGATCTCGGACATACTCTTATTTTTCTACGAAGAACGGTATAATCTTTGGCACAAAGGCTGCAGGTTAGTAGTACATGTTCTTGTATTTAATTTGATTGTGCATGAAATAAATTGTAGTTCGTATATATTGTTCATAATCTTATACTCTTTCATTGTTGTTATTTGTGAGTGCAAGGAATTCCAAATCAAGACAGATCTTAGAAGAATTCAACACCAAACGGACGATTGAAAATCGCTTCCGCTGCGGCTCGATAACCCTTCACAAAGCAGTTACAAGTTTCATCATGTCTTCAGAGAGTAAAAGCAGGTTGCTGACATTCTTGCCAACTTCGGTGCTACTTAGGGGCCGTTTGGGGCATGAAAAAACAGGAATATCCACGGTGGATATTTCACTTCCACTGTAGCATTTAGGTTTTTTTCACTTTCAGGCTTAAACACGTCCTGAGGTGTTTAAGCTGAAAGTGAAAAAAATATGAAATGAATAGTAAAGTGAAATGTCCACTGTGGATGTTTTACTTTTTATCACGCCCCAAATGGCCAAATATTCCATGAATTGGTTCAAGACGCCTCGGTCAGGTATCTAAAGGGGTAACACTCAGATTGTACAGGACAATTAATGTTCTACAGTTTTTATTATAAAAAAAAGTATAGGACTGTGCGAGTCATATCTATCATGAAAAAAATTATTGTTATTCTAGTAAGACCTGCTTCACTCTTTCTGGTCTTTATGTTGGTCTTAAATAGGCCAAATTGCACTTTTTCTATATGGTGCAGGTATTAGATTTTTAATATGTGATTCATAAGATTTTCTCTGCTTTTGCATTTCTTTTATAATTCCATCATAAGCCAACAAGTGGCTTGTTTCTATGTTGGACAATATATCTCATGACAAAATAAAGGCCAGGAAATTGTAGATCAATTTCAACTCCTGGTTCTATTTCTACTCTATGGCTTAGTTGTAGCGATTTCCTACCTCTGTATAGTTTTACGAAAAAATATCTTTCATCTTCATCTCTAATGTCATCAATCTAAATCAGGCATTTATACATCAATTTTCATTAAAGCAACATTGGCAATCTCTGTTTTCTAGTGTCTAGTTCTCATGGCCTCTATTGCCCCAAATCTAAACCAGTCCTTGTTAGCAAAAATTGTCAATATAGTGTACTACCAATCTTTGGTTTTATCTCTAGCTTTGCATGTCTTCAAATCACAGATATCTGTGATCAAGATCTCTTCTACCAGCAATTGGTATATACATAATCTACTTATTTACTACTCTGTATGTTTAGATCGTTTTTGCTACAAACCAGTATTTCTATTTGTTTCTTCACATTTAAGTGTATCATATTTTTACTATTTTTTTAATAATTGAAATTCTATTAAAAATCAACTAGGGAAAACAAACTACATAAAAAACCCCCTCTAACAACAAAAGAACCTAGAGACGAGCACTAAGACTAAGGGACTGAAAATAAAATACCCTACGGGGGTTATTCCATCCAAAATTCATTTAAAAAATTAGAGTGGAGTAGAATTTGTTATTTGAGACCAAACACTTCAAGGAAGCTCCTTGTCTGCCAGATCATACTGTGAGCCAATTGAGCTGCACTAATAGAAGAGTCTTGGAAGATCCTTCTATTCCTTTCTTGCCCAAATGAAAGTAATGAAAACTGTGAGTGCACTTTGAAGGACCCAACGTGTATGCTTGTTCTGTTGAATAAACCTCTGAATCAACTCTATTTCCAGTGAAGTATTAAAAATAATATGAGATTGGTTTATCTTATAGAGTAGATAAGACCAAACTTCTTTGGAGTACAAGCAGTCGAACATAATGTGAAGAGCAGTCTCTTCAGCGCACCGACAAAGTATACAGATGTTGGGAATATATATATGCCTCTTTTAACTAGGGAATCAATAGTAAGGTGACCACCCATAAAACTCATCCAAGCAAAAAAAGAGTCTTCGGTAGACTCTATGCTTACCATACTATTTTTACTTGTTGACAGTGTCTCTCTTTGAAGCCGCTTCAAAGTATTTTTGTTGAAGTAAGAAGTTTCTTCAAAGTTTTGATCGAGTATTAGTTCTTTTTAAAATTGTTTAGACTGAAAAGCATGGGGGAAATACAAGAAAATTTTTCTTAATGTCCATGGCACAACTGGCATTAGTTCCTAAGGTTTTACCCATTAACTGCTCGCTTCCACTGTAGTCTTCTGAATTCTGTGTGTCATCTTGTAATGGTTTTACCCATTCACATTGAGCCCAAAGATACAGATTGCAAAAAGCCATGTGAATTTTTATGAACAGACCTGTCATCTTGTACTAGATGGTTCGGTGGGTTCTCCATATTCTGTCCAGATAGGTGCTTTGACTATCGTATTCTCAAAATGTGTTTTTTCACATTACATTCACAATCAGAAAGATTTCAAAAGTAGTTCTTGCTTAGCCTAACACATATTTCTTTCCATAGCTTTTTTTATTACTTTTTTCATAGCTTTACTTGTTCCGCTCAAATATCTGATTCAATTAAGTAAATTCTGTACTCTATAATTGAAGAGGGAAAATTATTTTTGTTGTTTTCTTCTTAATCACATTGTTTGCCCTTTTCTACTTTTTTGGATGGTAATTGTTGACAATTTATGGCCACAATTACCTTTTGCTTTTGTCGTCCTAGTACTACACGAAGATGGCCATGTATGATTTATTATTTAAATTAATGTTTTATCACTTTTTTAGTCTTTTTAGCTTTGATGTTTCAATATCTCCTTATAAGAAATAACGTGGAAATGATTCAACTTAAAGCCATGTATATGTGGATGACTTCTTTCAGTGTTAGATCAATGAAGATGCTTTTAGATCAATGGAGATGCGCATATGATTGGACTTGAGATTCTGCGTAAGTTTTATGTCTAAGATTCTCAAATTTTGTGGCTTTAATGTTCATAATCATAAGCATGGGGACATGACTCAAATTGAGTATTATCGTAAAAATGTTTTAAATTCTAAGTAAAATTGGTTCACAGGACCCTCTTCCACACCAAAAGTAGGATGCCCCCTGGATCATATAAAATTTGTTGGATCTTTTTATCTAAACGATACTCAATTGCCTTCTAGATCTTCTTGATCTTAACTTCTCTACCTTCTAATTCTTGTGTTTAGGCTAACCTTTAGAAGGTAAGTACTTGTTTTTTGTTAAGTAGAAAGCAAATAGTTGACACTTCTTAACCTTATCCAAATTAACAAGGATAGTTTTCTAACCACCATCCTCATGACCTTGCTCCAAACTCCTTTAATCTTGGTATATTTTCCATTTTTGAACTTTATATTATCTTCAGTAATTGCAGATTTACTTACAATATCACCATCATCATCATCATCATCATCATATGCCTTATCCCAGCTATTTGGGGTTGGCGGCATGGATTATATACCGTATTTGACTCTTATCAGAATCAAAATGGTACAAAATCCATACAAAGAAATATAGTGATAAGTTTTTACGCCGGATGCCCTTCCTAACGCAACCTTCCGAAGAGGGGACAATGATAAGAAGATTCAATATCATCATAACATGATGGTTGCACATGAAATATTAATATAGCCATCTTCCATCACAAAGCTGGTAACAATGAAAACCAGTCTCCTTTTACATGGGAGCATGACTTAGATTTACTTACAATATGTTGGACTAAATCTCTACATTTTGTATTTCTGGAAAGTGATCCTAGTCCATCCTACTAAATAGTTAATTGGAAAAGAGTGTTGAATTCTACCTTCTACTCAGTAAATAACAAGTAATTGATTAATTACAGAGTACTTTCTATGTGTATCTTTTATTATTCACATTTAATAATTATATGATACGATAAGCTAAACTTCCAAGTTGTATAAACATGATTCTCACATTTTACTTGAAATTGTGTCATATTTTATTGAGATGAGAAGGCCTCATGAGTCCTGATTACATGCACATTGGCTCACAAGCATCAGTGTGCGCCAGGCCTGCAGTAGGCAGAGTAGCCTGTGTTGATATAGTGGCAGTCAGGTGTAAATCATCCACCTTTTTTTTTTGCTAGGAAGTAAATATTTTATTAGAAACGAACAAAAGACACACATCTAACATCGTCTACAATGAAAGGCTGAAGGGGAGTAGGTGCAGTCTTCCACCAAAACCCCCCACCTAACTCGCCCAACACCGAATTAGCAAAAGCATAAGATAATCTGTTTCCTTCTCTGTACATATGCTAGAAGGAAACAGAATTAAATGAACCTACTAGAGTCTTGATCTTATCTATTACAACTTTAATAGAAATTGGCACATTCCATTTGGAATCAGAAAGAGAGTTAATGATGAGGAGAGAGTCTCCTTCAACAATAACATCTGAACATCTAGCCCAAGCTGCAAGACGAAGTCCTTCAAGACACGCCAAGGCCTCCGCCAAAACTGAAGTAGCATGACCAAGTTCAAACCCAGAACCCTCTATCCACATTCCATTATAATCATGTAACACAGCAGCAATGGATGCCAAAGCCTTTCGATGCACCATCAAAATTTATTTTGAACATCCCCCTAGGTGGAGCACACCATTTCACCTGCTTTCCAAGATTTAGTTTCCCTTTAATAGTACGTGAGCTACTCATGAAGAGAGAATCAACCTCCAAATGACACAGCCACAATGAGTCTCGAATAACATTAGGAGCCTTTCCTCTAAAAATGACCTTATTTCTGGCTAGCCAAATGGTCCAACAAAATTGTGAAATTGCAGTAGCTAGAGAGAAAGAAGAAGAAACAAGAGAGGATTTAAAAGCCAATATCAACCATTCAACAAGTGTGGAATTAATAGAATCCAATCTTCCCCCAAAAGCTGCAAACCAAAGGGCTCTAGCATATTGACATTTCATAAACAGATGTTTATTTGTTTCTAGTTCCTCACCACAAAGGCAACATATTTGAATTGGGGAATGCAAACGAGCATGAAATAATTCACTAGTAGTGACACCATTATTAAGAAGTTTCCACATAAAAATCTTGATTTTTTCATAGCATTCCAATTTCCATAGTTTAAGCCAAGGAAAAGATAGATTACCATACATCTCAGAGTACTCCTCATGAAGAAGTCTATAAGAAGAAGCCGTTGAGAACTTACCATTTTGATTATGGATCCAAAAAATTGTATCTTCTTCCTCACTAATTTGAATATTCTTAATTTTCTGGACAACATCAATTGGCCAAAACAACAACAGCTTGTTTACATCCCAATCAGCAGAGGAACCATCAATACACTCACTAATATTAATGTCAGAAACATCACCATGAAAAGTATCAATATCAGCAGTGGTGAGAAGTGAATTATGCCAGTTATCATTAAGCATAGATAAACTTGAATTAACAGATATAGTCCATCCCATACTCTCAATCACATATTTTTGCACAGACATGAGCATCTTCCAAATAGGTGAAGAGTCATGTCTAGGTTTTGCTTTCCAAAAAGTTGTGGTTCTGAAATATTTCCCTTTCATTATGGTGTACCACAATGAATTAGCCGTTTGAGTGAGTTGCCATCCTTTTTTTTATAAGTAAAGCCTTATTAAACTCATGTGCCTTTTTAAAATTAAGACCACCACTTCTCCTATTCCTACACAGTTTCTTCCAACCAATAGTATGAAACTTATTCCTACCACTCACATCCTTGCTCCAAAAAAAATCCCTGGATATTTTGTCCAATTTATCTGTTACTTGTTTTGGAAATTTATATATATACATGAGGTAAAGAGGCTTAGCTGAAAGAGTTGCATTAATAAGAACACATCTACCAGCAGGTGTTAGTATTTTACTTTTCCATGAGGCTAGTTTTTGTTCAATTCTACCTATGAGCTCATCAAAATCTCTAACCCGAGGCACACCACTAAGCACCTGTGCGCCTAAATATTTTCCAAGGGTCGCTCTCTCCAACACACCACTCTTCCTGGAGATGATTTTCCTCAATTTTTTATTAACATTGGCACTAAAAGTAATTGAAGACTTATTAAGATTAATAGAGTGACCTGCCATATCACAGAAGTTAGTTAGAATCCTTTGAAGATTAGTGCATTCTCTAAGCTTCGTTCTACCAAAAACAAGAAGATCATCTGCATACATAAGGTGGGTAATGGATGGTCCAGAGGCACTCACCTTGAGTCCATGAAAGAGATGATGTTCCTCAGCTTCAAATAACATTAAAGTTAGAACTTGTTGAGTAATGAGGAAACTTGTTGAGTAACTTCCAACAGTCATTAATTGATTTTGAATATCCTCAATTGCGTGAAGTAGAATTTTGGGTTTGTTATGAATGCTACCAAATTTTTCTTTGTTCCATCTCCTCAGTTCATGGGCAGTAGCTCTTATCTTCCTAGTTACCCCATAGTTACTAAACCCAACAAGATTAGGAGCCCAAATTTTCTTAACAATGTTGTGACAACCATTTTCCTGAAGCCACATGGCCTCAAATCTAAATGGTTTAATGATATTTTTAAACTCAAGAGGATTAGAATCAATAACAATTGGGCAGTGATCTGATCCAAGAATAGAATGATGGAATAAAAGCCCCATTGAAAAAGATTCATTCCATAGATCAGTCATTAAAGCTTTGTCTATTCTCTGGTAAATTCTTTTATACCAATTTGTCCATTAGACCATGTAAAGGTTGGGCCTCTAAATGGTATTTCCATCAGGTCACACTCATTATTGAAGTCCATATAATCTTGGCACTACCTTTAAATCTGGTACCACCTAGCTTGTCATCTTGTCTAGATACAACATTGAAATCCCCCATTACAACCCAAGGGTACGCCATAGATCTGTGAAGCTTTATGATTTCTTCCCATTGTTTTTTTTGAGTTTTAAGTTTTGAACTAGCATGGATGAAAGTAATGTACATCTGATCTACACAATTATTATTAATAAAGTAAATGGACATACCACTTATCAAAAGCTATAATTTGTACAGATATAGAGTTATGCCAACAAATCCACATTCCATCTGACCTACCAATAAAAGGAAAAATTTTATAATTTGGAAATTGGAGTTTGCGAATATACCTGAGAGAATATCCTTATGATAGCATTGTTTCAGAGAGGAGGAGTAGATGAGGGTCTACTTTCAGAATTTGGGCCTTCATGGCGCCCGTTGCCGTTGTTTCAGAGAGGAGAATTAGTTTCATAATTCTGGAGGGGTCAGGCTTTTGCCTGCCCCTCTAGCTACCACACCTTTGCCATTTCCCCTATTACCCTTTTTTTTGTTGCCCTGCCTACTGATAGACACTATGGACCCTTGTCCCCTTTCAGCAATCTTGCCCTCAAGGAATTCCTGCCTTAGTGTCTTGTCTTCCTTTTCTCCCGTTTTCTTAGTTTCTAGTTGTTGGGCCTCCAGTGAAATACGAACCCTTGGTTTTTTTTCTGCAGATTTGGATGATCTATCTGCTTTACTACTCTCACCATAAACTGCAGAATCCCCTAATCCCTCTTCAGGTGCTGCTAAAAGGAGCTTTCGCTTCGTAGATTTCTCAACCGACTTGGGTTGGCCAAAATCATCAGAGTCAAAATGAATAGATTCACCAAATTGATTTGTCACCGCAAAAGGAGAGATGAAATGAGGACTCCCATATGCAGTGAGACTGCTCTCAGCTGAGCTCATATTGAGAGCAGAAAGAGCACAGTGAGGGTTTACCGTCATTCGGACGTCATTGGCCCAGTTGTGGATGTTTCCACCAAAGAATGTAGATGAGATGAGATTAGTGACTTTCCCTCGCCGAGGTCTGTTGACTTGCTTGAAAGGGTTACTCAGAGGCTTGACACTTCCTTTTGGTAGCCGGAGCTTTGAGTTAACAGGAGGTTTCTTGGTAGCTAGTCCCGATCTTGCCTTGTGGGAGCCTGCGGATTTCCCTTTCACTTCCGTCCCAGTACCAAGCAGACTGGAAAGGTGCTTTGGCACAACAGGTGGCGTTTCGGAGCTCTTTTCTTACTCTTAGATGTGACCGACAGATTTTCCTCTCCCTCTTTCGGTACACCGCCCATAAAACTTGAAAGATGCGTTGAATTTTTGTGCACCTCTTTAGCCACCATCAGGGCCTGGTGTTGTGGGAGTGATAATGGCGCCATGGCTTCATTTCCCATCTCATTAAGGCTTGTTTCATTACTACTCAGCTCAGAGATTGTCATATCGCATTCATGCACTCCTCCTCTAGCAAGATGCGCTGGCTACCGCTGTGCTAGCTCTCCTTTCACCTCAGCCTGTCAGAGTAGCTCATGCCCTTGAGCATACCCCTCTATAAATCTCTGTAAATACTCATTATGAGTCATCGAGTTGTTAAGCAACACCTCGAGGTTCTCATCTCTAGATATTTCATCAATGAGAGAGTTTCCATGACCGCCTCCAGTAGCTGGTTTTCCGTACATAGCCTGTCCTTTTCACATTTTTCCATCAATCCTTGCTGTGAATCCATGCTGAGATTGTGCCCTCTATCCTGAGCATCAATTGTGCCATCAATTCCCATTAACTGAGAATCCATGCTGAGATTGTGCCCAAGATCCCCCATCTTCTTGGGTGGATGTGTAGCCATCATGCACTCAAAGTTAGCCATCCTATCAGCAGGTGGAAGGCTAAGAATTTGCAAGCTATGTTCATCTGACATATCCATGTGCAAAGTGGTTGTGTCAACAACCATGGCAAAGCCCAAATTCTCTTTATCTTTTCCATTTTTATTTTCATGTTCTATTTTTTCCTTTTCTTTTGTATTTTCTGGCACTTGATCATGGGGATTTTCATTGCCATGGGGGGGAACACTGCCATCCAGCACACAAATTTGGTCTTCACCTTCAAGTTGATAATGTTGTACATCATACTTGATGCGCCTCTTAAGAGCAAGAGTTTTCATTTCACTAGAATATTTCCCCTCTGCCCCTTTCTCATATTGAAAATTGTAACTGTTAATGCTCAGAGGACAATGTTCCATAACATGGGTTGTACATCCACGATTTAAACAAAATATCTTCAAGAGTTCATACTTAAAATACACCCATTTGCCCTTATTACCAAGCTGAAACCTCATTCCAGGAATTAAAGACTCTCCAATTGGTAGATTAACTTTAACACACACATGGGTGGAACTTGTATCCTCACCTGGCATTTCTACAGACTCAACCTTACCAAACATTTCCATCATTTACGAATGAAGCCTCGATTGGCAAGATAGGATGGTAACCCCCATAATTGTACCCAATGGATATTTCTGTAGATAATAAAGTCTTCAGCATCTAGTATTGAGTTAATGGGAGCCATAGGAAGGATGTTACCTTGAAAATGCCAAGGCCTGTTTGCCATAATGATACATCGGTCTTGTGCTGTAGTAAAGCCCACCATCAACCTCCTTTCATTGACTTCTGCCATCTTGGTAGGTAGAGCAAATTTCCATGTTGAATGTAAAAAAGCTTTAACTGCAAGAGTGGATTGCTTCTCTGGAATATCTACCACAATAAGGTTACCCCACTCTGCACACATTTCATTGAAGTCTACAGCTGAAGGAATGAACTCTACACATTTGACAAAAGGAATCGCCAACATGCTTAGTTCCCTAGTCAGGCCTTCCATCCCCAAACAGGTTACTAAATAAACTAAGAAATTACTCATTCTTGCAGCACTCAAATTAGTTTCAAGTCATCTACATAAGCCCATGGACATGTAATCACACCCCAAACCCTTTTAAGACCTTTAGCATCACTCGGCAGCAGACACTTCACAAAACCAAGGGATATCCACCTGGAGAACCAACAAATAGAGACAGAAAACAAAGGGAAATAGAAAAGAAACTACGGTAGAAATCCACGAATGAATACAAAAACCAGGTAGCTCGACTGAAGTCGGTCCTTTTTTTATCAATATAGACGTGTACCCCCCTAGCCTTCTCCACTTTCATTCCTCTGTTGTTTTTTTCAGCTCTCCTGGTTGGACGACAACAATTTAACCATTTCCTTCGTCCTTTTGTCACTAAGCAGCTCGGAATCTAATTGGAAGAGACCTTTGCCCACTAGGAGATTGCGGGGAGGATGTAACTCCCGAAAAATTTGTACGTTAACTAAAGGTTTCTATTTTAGGTAACTATTCTAAAATAGGAAAGTTCGTTGCTTGATTTGATTTCTAGTTGTGCAATGTGCTTTGATGTGTTATTTGATGTTTATGATGTGGTACGATTTGTTAATTTCATGACTATTAGTAGTAGAAAACCAGGACACGAGGGTTGGTCCTGGCGCTGGGCACAACCTGGCGCTGAGGCCAGCCTGGCGCCAGGGTCTGAGAACACCTGACGCCAGGAGTGGGGCCAGGCGCCAGGGCATGTGTTCAAGTGGATGAGACCCATTTGAAGTTCATAATTAATCAGTTAATTTTGGTTTTATACATGGTCCGTGGTCTATACGAGATAGTGTAATGAGTAGTACAACCGCGGGACACCAGAGTCATGTGTGCGTAGGACTCTAGCTGTAGACGCACAGACCTGGGCGCAGGGCCATGTGGCACAGGCCTAGGGAGTCAAGTGAACGTGGGTAACTAGCCACAAGGAGATCCTTAGAGGATTGGAGTGAATCTTGGAGCAAAATCTACGATTTGAACTAATAGAGGTAAATATGGTAAGTATCGCGGAGGATCGGGAAGTATCAGTTCGGTTGAGATAATTAGGGAAGATAAATCTTAATTAAAAAGAGATAAATATTTCACTTTTAATCAACCAATAGGAAGGGGACGTCTAGTTGGTTGGCTTAGATATGGTAGTTTCCTAGTTTGGAATGAGATATGTAAAGTATGATTAAGATTGTAAGCTCGGCCAGTAATATTTCTGTGTCGATAGTCTATAGTAAATAAATCATAACTAATTCAGAAAAAATCGGAAAAATATAAAATTAGTGTGGTTAGAAACTAGACGCATATGGATAACTCCAATAAAAATTTCAGAGTCCATCTTTAATTGGACTGACCGTGGGAAAAGTCGGAATTGGACTGTTATGCGTATGACAGTGTGCTGTAATTAGGATTAAGATAGTAAACGAATCTTATTAGAGATTTGAAATCCTAATTAAATAAGGAAAACACAATGGATTAACATGGCTGAACGTCCCTTACTAATGAGAGAGACCTTTTAATTGGTTAGTTGGGATTTGGGATTAGGAAGGATCTAATTAGGAGATATCCTAGTTGGAGGAGGCTTTGGCTATAAAAGCCAAGGAGGAGGACGCCCATATGCTTCACTCCAAGCTTTGGACATCTTGTGCAAAGCCCTAGCCCTTCTCCCTTTCCTTGACACCAATTCCAGCAACCTTCTACCTCTTCCCTCATCCTCTTTTCTCGTGCGATCGAAGGAGTGGAGGCGTCGTTGCGAAGGAGAAAGAACGAGCTACGCGTGGAGGTGTATTTCGCATACATCTAAGTGGTAGGATGGTTTTTCCTAACCAATTCAGTTTGAACTTCTTTGGTTCTTTCATATTGTGATTAATTTATAATCCTATTCATATTATCTCAGAGATAAGAGTGCCTAATGTTTGTTTCATGAGAGATTTCTCATTGTTTGATAAGTAAGAGTGCTCATAATGTCATGCCTTGTTTAATGCTTCATGTTGATGCATATATGCCTACTTTTGATGGGAATATCTATAGGTCATATCTCTTGAACGTGGATGGTCATGAAAGTTATCTTCTTTATTCTGTTATGTCCTAAGTTAATAGTCCAATATGATTAAGGGATGTATTAATAATGTTAAAAGCTTAATTAGATCATGGTTGATGCCTTGAATCTAGTTTGAGGTATTAGTATCAATTAGAATCATTATAATCATTATTAAGTTCCAGAACATACCAGAGTCTAGAATTACTCTAGGAGGGGAGTAATTAAGGATATTAATGTTATATTATCATGGTTAATGAGTATTAGTACGTGATTACCTATTATAAGTAAGTAATGTGCTCTCGGCCAGAACTGTTTCTGTGCCGACAGTGCTCAGTATAAAAATCATAATTAAATGTATAAAAATAAGAAAAATATGTCGTCAGTGGGGTTATAAATTAGACTCATAGATCTATTTTCTGGTAAAATTTCAGAGTCAGATTCCTTCTGTGTTGATGGTGGGGTCAGTCATAAGTGGGCTGTACAGTATAAGACAGTTTACTGGAATTAGGGTTTTAAAGCACTAGAAAGTGTTATTACTCATAATATGGTATAATCTGATTAAAATAACACTAATACAGTATGATAAAGCCACTTATGAGTCACTATAATAAGTGAAGAAGTTTAAAAGATTAAGACTTTGGGACGAGTCAGCGTGTACAAGAGTCAATTTGGTCTTGTTTCTATGGTTCATCGTGGTGTCGGTTTGAGTATCCAATTGGAGATCAAACTTTCTTAGAAAGGTATCTTGAGATTAAAGGTAATATAATTCCATACTTAGAGATATCCCTATCAAAGGTAAGACATGATGCATGACGTGTATTCCAAGAGTGAAATTCATTATTCCTCGCATTGTGAGTTTTCATTATTCTCTTCATTATGCGAGATATGTGAATCTTCTTGTTACTCCTTGAGAGAGAGCCATATATTGTTGAGAAACCTTGATTATTTGTTTCATACTCCATGAGGGAGTCATTGCGGTAAGAGTTACCCTATTCTCAGAAAGTTGAGACCTCTGTTATTGTTGAATCATTGTCCAGTTTGACATTGACCTATTTCTCCACTTATTAAAAGGTGGAATCATAGTATGCTCACGAGCCATTGCTAGGTCATGAGTGACCTCCGATATTTATGGAACATGGGTTCCCTATTGCCCGAAAGGAGGCAAATACGTACGTTTAGGCTGTATGATATTACGGAAGGTCTACAGTCTCCGCTCATTGTGCCCGTAAGCACAGATGGGGCCAACATGCCTAGACGCGTGGCCGGGTTCCAAAAAGAGAACCTCTAGGATGTTCTAGTATAATCACTTGCGGGTAATCGGTAAATTCAGCGAGCAGAAATTGTAACTCCTTGCACTTTAGATGCCTGGAGCCTTTGGTATTTTGACCATTCTCTCCTTACACCGATATTTGTTTGGAGTCATATTGAGATTATTCTTTCCGATAACTTTTCCATTGGAACTGTTATCATCTGACCTTGCTATTCTTGCAACATAAACCTAGGAGTGGTCTTTCAGAGAGTGTTTATTCTTGTTTATCCGAGTGATCTATTCTTCATAACCTATTTTATCTTCCTGGTGGGTTTTTACATCCTACTGGGTATTTCTATGAAATACTCACGCATCCTCTGATGCAGGCCTCAAAGATCAGTAAGTCAGGATTTTGCAGTTCAGAAAGGCGTAGTAGATGCGTGGGAGATGTCTTGAAGAATCACTTTATTTACTCTATTGCATTTTGTTAGAACTTCTTTAGTGTTGGCCAGTGTGTGCCTGAATTTGATGCTTGCTTTATTTGATAGTTTTATTTTAATCTGTTGTAATAATTTTAGTAGGAAATGTTGTAGATCGTGGGTGAGATTAGAAAGACTTTAGGGGATAGAGTTGAACCTGTAGAAGAACCTATTAGAAATGAAAAGATTCATAGGTAGTAACTTAGATAGAGTCTTAATTCTTAAAGTCAATGGTAGAGAAACGTCATTACTTTCTTGTATAGGTTTAAATGGCTAGAACAAGAAGCGGTAGGATCTATGGGAAATACAAACAAGAAGTTGTTAGGTAGTGGCTTGAAGAATGGAAGAAAACGGACATAGGTAGTGGAACAAAAGATGACCCGTTAAAGATTGATATAGAAGAAGTTCAGGACCCAGTTGCTGAAGTAGAGCCTGTACCTGCCTATGACCCTTTTAGAGATGCCGACTATCCAGTCGAATGGGTGGATGGACATGGACCACAGATACCCGTAATCCGAATAGAGTATGGGGATGGATCGCCACCAGAGTATGTGGCCATAGAAGACTTGATAGTGAGATTTCACCCGGTATATGTGCGGGCAGAGACAGATGAAGTGCTTAACGATATTTTGTATCATAGGTTTAAGTCTATGGGGTATAGATGGCCCTACATGACAGGATGGGAGATTTGTTGGCATCGTGAGTTAAAGCTTGCTCCGACCCCGATAGCACTAATGATACTAGATGAATATCTTTGAAGATCAGAATTTGAAGGAGAGTTAGGATAGATTTTAGTTTTATAACTCTTTTGTAATAAAACCCTATAAGGCATCAGCTCAGGGAATCGTTGTAGGATTTCTTCAGAATTAATAAAAAGTTCTTTGATTAAATGATTTATCTTTTTTTGCTTGTTTGTTGTGCTTTGTTTTGTGGTTGTGTTTATCGCCTAGGAGTCAAAGAAATGAGGGATGAATTAAAATTGAACCTAAGAGTGAGATTCTAGTTCATCTTCTTTCATTGACATAGAAGTTAGACAGTAGCGCGAATTGGAAATCAGAGTGCACAGCGGAAGTTATTGATGGAAAATTAATCCCAAAGTCTCCCTTGTCCTAAAGAGTATTAACCTAACCCTATGCCTCATAGAATATAGTATAAATACCCATAGGGTATAACCCTATCCATCACGTCAAAGACTTTCTCTATAGCAGTGATCCACTCCTTAGCCTCCTCTGGCTCACCCTCACCCTTGAAGTAGGAGCCATCTTCTTGAAGCGTTCAGCCAACTAAGAAGGTTGATTATAACCTATGTAGTTACTAAACTAGTTTTACCAAAGAGTTGTGAGTATTCTTAGTTGGGATGGCAGCACCCTAAGATTATATGTAAGAAGCCACACACAACTAGTTAGACAGAAGAACTAATTAGATGGACTATGCCTCATATTAACTAGTTTAACCATAAGATATCTTAAGTTATGGAGGTTTAACCTAATTATAAGTATTTATACCGTATTCTATTAACCAGATTAATAAGTAAAGATTGACCATAGGATTATGCCCTAGGAGTATAATTAATCCTTAAGTCATAGGAGTATGACTTTTAATAACTTAAACTATACTATAATTACCAAATAAGTTATTCATACTAGTACTGTCTAGAAGACATGTTCATAGAGTCTATGGTAATTACAAACAATTAGACTATGAATAACAGTACTAATTATAGAGGATAATTAGGCTATTATATATGTAGTTATATAATAGATCCCAACTAATATCGTAGTCTCATTCTATTAACTAGTACTGTTAGATCATAAATATGGTAACGTATAATCTAAGATTAAACTAGTTAGACATATGCCAATATTATACTAGGGTTAACATATGGTTAACTTAATCACAAGTAACCCTATTAGGGAGAGTTTATGGGTTATATATCTATCATATGAACTATGTTCAGGTTAACCCTAGAGTGAACTATTATCTATAGTCGCCAATTAACTATTTATATTATACTACTTGAACCCTACATTCATGAACATAGCCTAGAGTTTATCCTATGGTCAACGATGATATCCTAGGGTTAGATATACTGTGTACTATTAACTAGGGTTTATTCAGGATAATAACATCGATGGAGGTTTATATTAACAATGCATGAACATATAAGTTCATTATTATTGTTACTAACTATCAATAAGTTAGTGAACTATATAAACTCCATCGATAACTAAGTATAACTATCCATAACCCCTATATGGTGGACTAAAACTATAGGGGTTATGGACTGACTTAGTCCTCCCTGTATATATGCACATATAATTACTTATATATGAGCATATGTACTTAGTTCATACATAAGTATAATTATACATACTTGTGATTAAGTTAACTCAAACAATATGATAACCATGTTACATAGGTAGAGTTACCTATGGTTGATTATAACCTATGTAGTTACTAAACTAGTTTTACCAAAGAGTTGTGAGTATTCTTAGTTGGGATGGCAGCACCCTAAGATTATATGTAAGAAGCCACACACAACTAGTTAGACAGAAGAATGAAATACGGAGTTTCTGTGGTTAAAGGTCGGGGTTTATTATTGAGAATACACACAACTAGTAATATGTCTAACTAGTTTGTATTAGGGACAATGGCATCCATATTATGTCATCCTTTTAGGATGAGGAGTGAATTCTAGAGACTACTTATTTAGGATGACCATTAGACATGTTTAATGGTATAGTAAATCCTAGAGACTACGTATTTAATACATTCATGAACTATGTCCTCCTTGAATGCATTCATGGAGGATCGTATGTACGTATTGTCCATAACCCTAATACAAACTAGTTACGTACAATGCATTGTATCCCTAACCCTAACCCTAATCCTCCATTTGCATATGGAGGATCGTATGGCATTGTCCCTAATACAAACTAGTTACATTGTATTAGGGATAATGGCATTGTATCCCTCATCGTTATTGGATGAGTTTACGTATTTAACTATGTCTCCCATAGTAAAACCTAGGTAGTTAGACATAGTTTTCCTATCTAGTTGAGTGGAGGTATTTGATCCAAATATGACAACGATGAACTAGGGACAATTAGTTAGACGGAAGAATTATATATGGAAGAATTAGATATGTAGTTTCTATGGTTTTGGGTTTATGGTTAGGGTTTAGTATAGAGAATACACACTAGTTAGATGGAAAATTGAAATAAGTAGTTCGCAGTGTGTAGTGGTTTCTATGGTTTGGGGATAGCTTTAGACCTTCACGCATCTACTTAAACAGAAGAATCAAATACATAATCTCTAAGATTTACTCTGGGAATAAAAAAGTAGTTAGATGGAAGAATTAAATACATAGACAATGGCATTAAATACATAATGTCTAAGGTCTAGGGATTCTAGTTTGATGGAAGAATTAGATAAGTAGTTTCTACGGACATACTTTATTCTTCCGTCTAACTAGTTCTGTATGGCATATGGCAATCAAAACAAGATAGTGCATAACTAAGGATATATGTTATTATATGATTAACTTATAGTTCATGAACATAGCGGGTTATATAGTTCATGTTACTAACTAGTTTGGTTAGGGTTAAACTATATATATGTTCATGAATTGGATGCATATATATACTATGAACTATATAGTTTAGATTACTCCATCAAGATGCATATATATACTATGAACTTATATAGTTTGGTCCATTTAGATTATTGCCTCCATAGTTCCCTACATAGGTAGTTCCCTTACTTGTAGGTAGTTCCCTACAAGTAACAATAATTATGAACATATATGTTCATGAATTATTAATATAAACTCTGAGCTATGTAGTTTCTGTTGAATCCTTCTAGATTATGTAGGGAACTATGTAGAACATATATAATGTTCCTAGGACTATATCAACCATGACTATGTAATTCCCTACATAGTGAACGATGAACGAGGATATAAAATCAGGTTCATATGATTAGTAACTAAGGATATATCATCATTTCAATGATATAGTATCTAGTTCATGGAGGCAATTTAGTTACCTTATGAACTTAGTTAACTAAGTTATGAACAATTCATAAACTGATTTGGCAACTAGTTACATAGTTCATCTTGTCATTATATGAACCCTAAATGCCTCAACTAACTATGTTCAACGATGGAGCCTCATCTACCTCCATAACTTATGCACATATTTAAGTAACTAGATACCTCCATTTAATTCATCCTCGATACTGGTTCATAGTCTCATGTTTGTATTTAGATGTTCCTCTATATGATATGTCTCCACAATTTAGGACAGTATAGGTAGTGAGGATTGGGGAAATTGAGGGTAATGAAGATGGGAAGAGGGAAGAAGAAGAGGAGGAAGGATAGGGAGACCGATGGAGGTAAGGGAGGCCTCAATGGCAGCCGGCGGCTGCAATAGAGGAGGATGACAGGGAAGGAGAAAGAAGAGATAGAGATTAGGGTAATACTTTATTCATAATCCATTAGGAGAGCATAAGCTCAATATAAATAGTTCCCACGTTGGGCTACACTACTCACTGGGCTATTCCCATCAGATGGGCCTGTGGTCTTATTACAGATTAATAAAATAAGATGGGCTATTCCCCTAAACTGGGCCAGCTGGGCTACTCCACTAAGCTGGGCCGGCATTACTAATACTATAATAAGCGGAACATAACATTCCACCACGCTACGCTGTTAGCCTTGACCTCAAGGCGCCCAATCAGTATACTGGGCTAAAAACTCATCTTCTGAAAGCCAGGAAGCTTCCTCTAATGGCCGGCCCTGCCAAGCAATAAGAACCTCGGTGATAAACGCGACGAGCGTGACGAACGCGACGAGAATCCACCTTGAAGGCGGGAACCAAAGGCAAGTCGGCAGAAATGGTCGGAGGAGGTGGAGTAGGGACCAAACGAGATGGATCACCAATAACACGCCGGAGTCGGGAGACATGAAAAACGGGGTGAACGGATGAATCCGCCGGTAAGAGAAGGAGGTAGGCAATCGGACCAATGCGTTCAGTAATCGGATACGGACCATGAAACCGATGAGCTAATTTAACGCTAGCCGGCTGATATAAAGAGGACTGGCGCGCAGGAAGAAAGCTGACATATACCCAATCGCCGACTTGAAACTCCCGGTCACGATGGTGTTTGTCATAAACTTGCTTCATACGGTTTTGGGCAATGAATAAAATCTGCTTCAATTGGCATAAAACTTCATCGCGAGTCTGCAACAGATGATCAACCTCACTGACGGAAGCTCGCTGGGGCACATAATGAAGTAATGTGGGAGGAAGGCGGTCATAGACAACCTGAAAAGCAGTAAACCCAGTAGAAGTATGGTAAGCAGTATTGTAGGACCATTCTGCCCACAGTAAGAACTGAAGCCATCGGCGTGGATTCTCCCCCGCAAAACAACGGAGATATTGCTCGAGACAGCGGTTAACAACTTCCGTTTGTCCATCCGTTTGCAGGTGATATGCCGAACTCATATGAAGCCGAGAACCATGGAGGGTAAAAAATTCCTGCCAAAACTGGGAGATGAACACCCGGTCGTGGTCCGACACAATAGTACGTGGCATCCCGTGCAGTTTAGCCACATCCCGGACATATAGATCAGCAACGGTCTTGGCCGTATAGGGGTGGCCCAAGGCGGAAAAATGAGCATATTTAGAAAGCCGATCGACCACGACCATCACCACAGATTTCCCGTGCACCATAGGAAGAGCTTCAATGAAATCCATAGAGACATCCTCCCAAATTTGATCTGGAATAGGCAAGGGTTGCAAGAAGCCCGCCGGAGTAATAGTAGAGGCCTTGGCACGTTGGCAGAAGACTGGAAGGTTCCTAAAATAACTCCTCGAAGGCCGAAAGCAATGCTGCCAGATCAGGAGGGGCCTCCGATGGAGCCGTGGGCTCCGATGATAATAACTGCAAGAAGAACCCCTGGGGAACACCATGTGAGAGTGAATCCAATGAGATCATAGAATTGAGGGAACCTGGGAACCCGCCCGAGAGCTGAACCGATTGGCCACCCAGGGTATACCGCATCGCCATGTTGTCGAAGTTCCAAACTACATCCCCAAGGTTACATAGCCACTGCACGCCTAGGACCACATCAGCCCCTTGCGTGGGCAATAAATAAAGGTCCAGAAGGAAGGCGTGACCCTGGATAGTCAACTCAACGCTGGGGCACAGACCAACACTACGGAGGTTGGAACCATCACCAATCCGGACGTCAAATGGAGACGAGGCATGCAATGGACATCCCAGCCGTGAGGCAACCTTATCATTGATAAAATTATGAGTACTACTAAAATCGATAAGGACAGATACCTTCTGCTTCTTGATAGCTCCTTGGACGTGCATAGTCTGCGGCATATAGGCGCCCCAGAAGGCATGGAAGGAGATCTCGGGCTGATCAGCAGGGGGCGGGTCTGGTGCAAATCCCATTTTGTCTTCATCCTCAGGGATCTCGTCCCATAGACCCTCCAAGGCTAAGAGGGTGTGGTTCTTGCAACGATGGCCGGGGACGAAGCCTTCGTCACAATTATAGCACAGACCCTTAGAGCGGTGCTCCTCCATTTGGGCTTGTGTCAACCGGTGGATGGGCGGCTGAGGCGGAGGAGTAGCATGAGAGTCAACCTGAAGTGCCGTAGGTGCGGTGGATAAGGCTGGTCGGGTAGGGGGCCTCCAAGCCCTCCGTTGGCTATTAAGTCGCTCCTCCGCAATCCGGGCATGTTTAATCACCTCAGCCATAGAGGTGCGCGGATAGTGACGAATAGCATCCGAAATTTCGAGCTTTAAGCCTTGCATAAATTTACCCACAAGGGCCTCCTGAGTCCAAGACGAGACCCGGCTGGCTATTCGCATGAACTCCATCTGATAAGCACGCACCGTAGATGTCTGCCGTAAAGAACTGAGTAGTTCATTGAAGTCAGCATACTCCGTAGGCCCGAATTGAATACAAAGCTCCATAATGAATTGTTGCCTGGTATGCCGCGGTTGTTCCGCCTCAAAATACTGATACCAAATCAAAGCATCGTCGGTGAGATGGAAGGAAGTTACCGTTAATTTGTCCTCGTCTGATCGTGTGTCTTGGTAACGGAAGAACTTCTCAGCTTGGTACACCCAGTCCACTGGATTATCCTCACCGGAGTACTTGGGAAACTGGAGTCGCGCAAGTCTCGTCTCAGCTGGCCTGGTGGTCTGGCGCTCATCGCGTGAATAGCCTTGGTTGGTCCAACTGGACTCAGCCTGGACAGGGGTCCATTCAAAGTCACGTTCCTCGTCTCCAGGACCCCGATCAGTATGGGGCTGACCCAAGGGATTCGTTGCAGCACTCTGACGAACACCCAACTACCCAAAGGCGCCGGCACTCAAAGGCTGGGGGATGGTGGGGACTGTTCGCGATCCTATGGCAGTGGTGTGCTGGTCCATGCGTCGGGCTATAACAGGGGGGCAGCGTGCAAAAGGTCCACTCAGCGGTGGTGGCAACACCCCTCTTTCAGAAGATCTACCAGAAGGGTGGGGCGCTGTCGTCGACAAGGACAGGTGTTCAAGGGAGTCTCGTACCTGTGCCATATCCTTATGGTATTATTGCTGATGCTGCATAAAGAGTTGCAAGAATTGATCTTGGCGTGCCATCATCTCACGAATCTCAGTTCTTTTGGGAGAAGAGGGCGGCACCTCAGCGTGAGAGTCTCCTTGCACGGCTGCTTCAACCGTGGGTTGGTGTTCAACTTCTGATCGCTGGAAAATTTAGGACAGTATAGGTAGTGAGGATTGGGGAAATTGAGGGTAATGAAGATGGGAAGAGGGAAGAAGAAGAGGAGGAAGGATAGGGAGAACGATGGAGGTAAGGGAGGCCTCAATGGCAGCCGGCAGCTGCAATAGAGGAGGACGACAGGGAAGGAGAAAGAAGAGATAGAGATTAGGGTAATACTTTATTCATAATCCATTAGAAGAGCATAAGCTCAATATAAATAGTTCCCACGTTGGGCTACACTACTCACTGGGCTATTCCCATCAGATGGGCCCGTGGCCTTATTACAGATTAATAAAATAAGATGGGCTATTCCCCTAAACTGGGCCAGCTGGGCTACTCCACTAAGCTGGGCCGGCATTACTAATACTATAATAAGCGGAACATAACATTCCACCACGCTCCGCTGTTAGCCTTGACCTCAAGGCGCCCAATCAGGATACTGGGCTAAAAACTCATCTTCTGAAAGCCAGGAAGCTTCCTCTAATGGCCGGCCCTGCCAAGCAATAAGAACCTCGGTGATAATACGCCCAGCGCGACGAACGCGACGAGAATCCACCTTGAAGGCAGGAACCAAAGGCAAGTCGGCAAAAATGGTCGGAGGAGGTGGAGTAGGGACCAAACGAGATGGATCACCAATAACACGCCGGAGTCGGGAGACATGAAAAACGGGGTGAACGGATGAATCCGCCGGTAAGAGAAGGAGGTAGGCAATCGGACCAATGCGTTCAGTAATCGGATACGGACCATGAAACCGATGAGCTAATTTAACGCTGGCCGGACTAGAAGACTATCACCCATATGAACATGTCTTCTAGACAATACTAGATAGTCCTTCTAATATTGTATCATAATCAAATACAGTCTAATTGTTTGTAATTACCCTAGACTCTATGAACATGTCTTCTAGACAGTACTAGTATGAATTTCTTGTATAGTATAGTTTAAGTCATTAGAATTCATACTCCTATGACTTAAGGGTTTATTATACTCCTAGGACATAAACCTAGGGTTAATCTCGACTTATTAATCTGGTTAATAGAATACGGTATAAATACTTATAATTAGGTTAAACCTCCATAACTTAAGATATCTTATGGTTAAACTAGTTCATATGAGGCATAGTACTTATAATTAGGGTTAACTAAATAATGTAGTCAACTATGGTAGTTGATTACATTATATGGTTATAATGTAGTTATAGGTATTAATTCAGTAATACCTATGTATCATGTTCATCTATTGACCCTAAACTTCATGGGTTATATGGTTGATTATAACCTATTAGGGAGACTATGCAACCCAATATACTATGTTAACTATATTGTGCATATAGTTATCCCCAAGTAACAGGTACTTAGTTGCACTACGGAGGTTCCTCCCTGTATATATGCACAAGTAATAACGATGGACCCTAACTCTGAACTAAGTATAACAATTCATGAACATGTCAACTACCTCCATAGTTGAGCATTATACTCTTAGTTACTAATCATCTAGATGGAGAACATAGTTCCATTTAAACTATAGTAAATTATCTTATTAGGTTAACAATAACGATGGATGCTTATCATTATAATATCCATATCTATCTAGGTTCATATGAACCAGGGAGTATAATGTTCCTATACTATATATTCATGAATATATAGTATACATATAATATGTATATTATATCTATTATATGGACAATGGCATTCATGAACTTAGTTTGTAGAACATAGTTATCTAGACGAATAAACTATGTTATTAAATGTTCCTAACTATGTTCCTAACCAAATTGCCAATTAACCCTAACTTATGAACTATAGTATAGTCATGTTTCATCTAGGACTATGGCATACCTCCATGAACTATGCCTCATATGAACATGTCTTCTAGACTATGTTTGTATGAACTATCTAATTATTTGTATTAGGATATCCCTACTTCTAGACAACTAGTTACATAGTTAGAAAGTCCATAGAACATAGTTTACATATAGTAGTACACTATGTAACTAGTTGCCAAATTAATTTGAACTTTGATAGTTCCTCTAATAATCTAGGTTAGGATGTCTAAGATAACGAGAATATAATGTTACGATCATATATGTCATTATCTACTCAAAACGATTCATTATATGTCTAGGATCATATATGTCATATTTAGAAATGGAAACCACTGGTTATACTAGTTATAGCATTACAATACAATTATGGGTTATGATATGGTATAACTATTATAGGAATATACTCTATGTTCATCATCCCTTATACATATGTATACCCATATATAATTCAACTTAGATTAACCCTAAGTTATTCCTATGCAGATGTAGTCTAGGGTTAGATATGCCATAATTGGCAACTATAGTTGCATTATAATAATATATGTCAAGAATTAACCAATTGTTAAAGGGACGTCTATTATACACAAGGGACGTATTCCTTCAAACTATGTATTTGATCCTTCTGACAATGCATTGTACTATGATATAGTTGCAACTATAGCCCCGTATAGGTTCACACACTTATACTATGGGGTATACACAAACTAGTTATGTGTATCCCTCCGTATAGATGTGTGAACTAACAGTTGTATTTTCTATTGTGAAGACATAACCCGTAGAACTGCTACGATCATCTTGCCCTTATTTCAGGTATAAGAATTCACTCCTCATCCTGAGCATGACTCGGAAAGTGCTTATGTTTGAACTAGGTAAGTGCTTTTGTTTGAAGACTACAAATTTAATTGTTCGCATACCAACTATGGGAACCCCTAGATACTACATATTTGATCCTTCCATAGCTATCCTCATACCAAAATAATAGAAACAACATATATCCCTAACCCTAGAAAGGCTATGGAAGGGTTAGGGATATATGTAGTTTCATGCCAAACCCTAACCCTAAGCCATAGAAACTACATATATAATGTTATTGAGAATACACACAACTAGTAATATGGAAGAATCGAAAACATAGTTTTTAGGGTTTAGGTTATATGTTTGGTGTGGATAACATATGTTTGTTATTGAGAATACACACAACTCGTTGGATGGAAGAATCAAATATGTAGTATCTAGGGGTTAAGGATTAGGGTTTAGTATGGAGAATAAACACAACCAGGGAGGCAGAAACATTATATATGTAGTTTCTATGGTTTTGGATTTAGGGTTTGTTATAAAAAATACAAACAATTAGCTAGATGGAACAATTAAATTTGTAGTGTTTGGGGGTTTAGGGTTAGAGTTTGGTGTGAAGACTAAACACAACTAGTTAGAAAAAAGAATGAAATACATAGTTCTAGCGTTTAGGTTTACAGTCTGGTTGGATGAATTAAGAATAATTAGTTAGACGGAAGAATTATATATGTAATTACTTTGTTTTAGGGTTGTGGTTTCGTGTGGAGGAATACACACAACCAGGGAAGGTTGATCATCTTGCCCTTGTTTATGATGGAGTCAAGGGTTGTGGTTTCGTATGGAGGAATACACACAACCAGGGAAGGTTGATCATCTTGCCCTTGTTTAAAATATACTATCCTAGAGATTATTTATTTGATTCCTAGAGACATAGTTTTCCTATCTAGTTGAGTAGCGGTATTTGATTAAAATATTGCAACGATGAACCAGGGACAATTAGTTAGACTGAAGAATTATATATGGAAGAATTATCTATGTAGTTTCTATTGTTTTGCGTTTGTGGTTAGGGTTTGGTATGGAGAATGCACACTAGTTAGATTAAAAATTGAAATAAGTAGTTCATAGTGTACAGTAATTTCTACGGTTTGGGGATAGCTTTAGACCTTCACACATCTACTTAAACAAAAGAATCAAATACATAGTCTCTAGGATTATGGTTTCTGCTATAAGTTCCTGCTATAATAACAAAAGTTTAATAGTTATGAAGAATTAAACACATAGTTAGATGGAAGAATTACATATGGGTTAGGATTAGGGTTCCTGCTATAAGTTCTCGATGCCAACTAGGGAATCCCATCCATACCAACTATGTATGGAATGCTCACAACTACTCAGATGGATTAATTAGATAAGCAAGCTTTACGGTTAGCAATAGACGCAAGAATACACATAACCCAAAACCAAAACAGTATATATGTAGTTGCCCTTAGTAAACCCTAATCCTATATGTAGTTTCTAGTTGGTATCCATATTCTTCATACCAAAACCTAATGCTAAATTTTTCGATTCTTCAATATTACTAGTTGTGTGTATTCTCAATACCAATTAAATTTGATCCTTCCGTCTAGCTAGTTGTGAGTATTCTCCATCCCAAACCGTAACTCAAAACCTTATCAACTACATATTTAATTCATCGTATAACTGCTTGTGTTTATTTTCCTTAGTAAACCCAAGAAACTAACTATTGGATTCTTCCATTTAAGTAGTTATCTGAATTATTACGCAGAACGCAAACCCAAAACCCTAAACTCTAACCCTATAGTCTAATCTTAGAGACTATGTATTCACACAACTAGTAGTTAGTATGGATGTATGAAGGAAAGATGAACTAGTTAGAAGGAAAGATCAAATACATAGTTACTAATTGTAAAACCATAGCTATGCATATTCTCCATTTCTTACTGATTGTAAAACCATAGCTATGCATATTCTTCATCCCCAAAGTTGGTATGGGGATAGCTATGGAAGGATCAAATATGGATACCACTAGAAACTACATGTCTAATTAACTTCACACAACAGACATATTTGATCCTTCCATAGCTATCATCCATATAATATGTGTATGGATGAAATAAGAACAATTAGTTAGACGGAAGAATTATATATGTAATTACTTGGTTTTAGGGTTGTGGTTTCGTATGGAGGAATACACACAACTAGTTAATTGGCAACTATAGAATTAGAGTTTAGGAGTTTAGTGTGTTTTCGATTCTTCCATATTAATGCCAAACCTAAACTCCTATTCCCTAAACACTAGGATCAATACCTCCACTCAACTAGATAAGTAGTATCTAGTTGTGTGTCATTGTCTACGTATTTAATTCTTCCTATCTAACTATGGGAATAAACAAAAGTAGTTAGATGGAAGAATTAAATGCATACACAATGGCATTAAATACGTAATTTCTAGGGTTTAGGTTATGGTTTGGGGATAGCTTTAGACCTTCACGCATCTACTTAAATAGAAGAATCAAATACATAGTCTCTAGGATTTACTATGGGAATAAACAAAAGTAGTTAGATGGAAGAATTAAATACATAGATAATAACATTAAATACATAATTTCTAAGGTTATACCTAGAAATGTCCCTATGGGAATAACCTAACTTATTTCCTAACCCTAATCAAATACTAGTTGCCAATTAACATAATGTATAATGTTGATCCATACAACACAACTATACTTGATTATTCCCTAATCTTCCATATATGATTCTTCCGTCTAGTAGAATTATATATGGGTTAGGATACGTATATCCCTATGGGAATAACCTAGCAGTTAATCCCATATGTTAGGATTAACCCTAATCCTAAGATATCCTAATAATCTAAGTTAGGATGTCTAAACTAAGCTAGGATGTAATGGAGGGTTCCTATTTAATAATCTAAGTTAGTATGACTACATCTTGTAGACATCTATAGTATATGTCTAGATTGACAACTATACGGTTAGTTATCTAAGTTAGCACAAGGGAGGATTAACCCTAAGATTAGTCTATAATAATCTAAGTTATTATGACAACTATAGCTTGTATATTCTAGATTGGCAACTATAGGGTTAGACATAGTACAATGCATTGTATCATAGGTTAGAGTTTATAAATTAACCTATAGATTAACCTATGCCCTAGAGACTATGTATTTGATTATGATACAATGCATGATTGTATACGATTATAAGTTAGTTAGATTGGCAATCTTAGTTGTGTGTAGTTAGGGTATTAACTAACTATAGATAGATACATTATGTAGTTAGTTAATGCCCTAACTATAGACGGAATATAGGACTATGTAGTCCTAGGGTTACATAGTCCTATATAGTCCTATGTATCTATCTATAGATGGAATATTAGTCCTATTCTTCACACATCTACTTAAACAGAAGAATAGTCCTATATTAGTCTTATTCTTCTAGGGTTGGAATACACACATGTGTAGTTACCCTAACTATAGACAGGGTTAATCCTATAGTTTCCAATCTAGGATTAACCATAACATTATATTCCTAGGACTAATATAGGACAAGAAATGGATAGATACATTGTTTATTATCTCTCTATCTATATCCGTGAAGAACTATTATACGTATCTAGGATGTAGTCTGTACAACTCAAAACAAGTTAATTTTCCATATACTAGGGTATTATATATATAGGACAACAAAATAGCTGATTATACGTATCCATTTTGTCCTAAAATAGTTATACTAGTTAATAGTTCAATATCTATCTATTTCTACGTATCCCATGGTTATACTAGTTAATAGTTCAATATCTATCCATTTCTACGTATCCCATGATTATACTAGTTTATAGTTTTAGTACATAGTTTATAGTCCTATCTCCTAAACCCTATCATATATATCATAGTTCATAGTTGCCCTAACTGTGAACTATGATAGAATAAATAGTTATATCTACCTATCTAAGTTCATAGTATTCCGATATGACATAAACTCTAATCTTGTTCTATGGACTATGCCTCATATGAACTATTTAGCTAATACAAACAATTAGCTAGATGGAACATCTTGCCCTTCCATAGAGCAAAGTCTACGCTATGATAGATATTATCATCATGTTCATCTAGATAATCCCCAATTAGGTAGATGGACTAATTAACTTAGCAACTAGTTAGGAACATGGTTAGTTAACCCTAACTTAGATATGCCTCATATGAGCATACACACATTAGGGTTAAACTAATGTTCCTAACTTAGTATAGGTTAACTATGTTCCTAACTACTATACCTCTATTTAATTCATCCTCAATCCTGGTTCATCTAGATATGGCATTCATCTTCAATGCATCACTGATGACTTGATGGTGGTTCATCTACATAACTACCTGAACATTATCAGGTTATATTCCTAACTATGTTAGGAACCAAAACAAGATAGTCCATGAACTATACCCTAGTAACCAAAACAAACATGAGATAACTATGTTCCTAACATAGTTAACTAAGTTCTTAAGTAAATGATTTAATTACTTCTCGAAGAATATATTGTAACTAAGGATATAGAATCAGGGAAAATAGTGGCATAACTATCCATAATTAGATACTATATCAACTAGTAATATAAACTCTGAACATTATATTATGAGTTCATGTTACTATAATAACGATGGAGTCCATCTAGATGGAGCAACATATAACTTAGTTAACTATATCAACGATGGGTGATAGTTAGTAACAATAATTATGTATGGAAAGAAACTATCTCATTACTAGTTTATCCTAAAATGTTTAGGGTAGTCTATATGACATATATGATCTTAACCTATAACATTATATTATAGGAAGATAATGTTACTATAGACGGAACAACTATGTAGACTATGAACTATGATAACTACCTAGGTTTACTATGAAGACCATAGTTACGTAGATAGATACGTATATCAATCTATGTATCTATATATAGGTTTACAAACAATTAGCTAGATGGAACAAGATTAGAGTTTTTGATGGGATAATATACTTAAGGTACTATGAACTAACTAGTTTGTAGAACATAGTCTACGTCCCTTGTGTAAATTGTTTGTAGACAAGTTAATACAAACAATTAGCCTATAATTTAGAGTCAAAACCTATATCAACATTAGGCGGAATATAGGTTTTGACTAATACAACGATGAGCTAATTGTTTGTATTAGCTTGTATAAAGTAAGTTATACTAGCATTAGAGTTCTATGGACAACTAGTTACATAGTCTCTATGGTATAATGTTTGATAGTATCTATCATATGAACCCTATCCTATGATATAAACTCTAAACTAGGGTTAATATCTACAAACTTAGATCTTGCCAAATTAATTTAACCTTAAGTTATGGAGGAACATCTAAATACAAGCATGAGACTATGAATCAGGATCGAGGATGAATTAAATGGAGGTATCTAGTTTGGAACATAATTAACTAAATATGTGCATAAGTTATGGAGGTAGATGAAGCTTCATCGTCGAACATAGTTAGTGGAGGCATTTAGGGTTCATATAATGGCAAGATGAACTATGTAACTAGTTGCCAAATTAGTTTATGAATTGTTCATAACATAGTTAACTAAGTTCATAAGCTAACTAAATTGCCTCCATGAACTAGATACTATATCATTGAAATGATGATATATCCTTAGTTACTAATCATGTGAACTTGATTTTATATCCTCGTTCATCGTTCACTATGTAGGGAACTACATAGTCATGGTTGATATAGTCCTAGGAACATTATATATATTCTACATAGTTCCCTATAGTGTAGAAAGATTCAACAGAAACTCTGAACTATGTTCATAATTATTGTTACCTATGTAGGGAACTATGGAGGCAATAATCTAAATGGGTTAGGATAACCTCCATGTAGATGGAGTAATCTAAACTATATATAGTTCATAGTATAATAATTCATGAACATATATATAGTTTAACCCTAACCAAACTAGTTAGTAACATGAACTAGATAGTCCACTATGTTCATGGATTATAAATTAATCATATAATAACATATATCCTTAGTTATGGACTATCTTGTTTTGATTGCCATATGGCATACAAAACTAGTAAGATGGAAGAGTAAAGTACATCCGTAGAAACTACTTATCTAATTCTTCCATCAAACTAGAATCCCTGAACCCTAGAAATTACGTATTTAATGTCATTGTCTATATATTTAATTCTTCCATCTAACTATTTTTGTTTATTCCTATAGTAAATCGTAGAGATTATGTATTTGATTCTTCTGTTTAAGTAGATGTGTGAAGGTCTAGAGCTATCCCCAAACCGTAGAAACTACAACACACTATGAACTACTTATTTCAATTTTCCATCTAACTAGTGTGTATTTTCTATACCAAACCCTAACATAAACCAAAAACCATAGAAACTACATATCTAATTCTTCCATATATAATTCTTCCATCTAATTAACTAACCCTGGTTCATCGTTGTCATATTTTGATCAAATACCTCCACTCAACTAGATAGGAAAACTATGTCAAGCTACCTAGGTTTTACTATGGGAGACAAAGTTAAATACATAAACTCATCCAGCAATGATGAGGGATACAATGCCATTGTTCCTAATACAAACTAGTTACGTACAATGCATTGTACGTATTACAATGATATCATATAACGATCCTCCATATGTAACTAGTTTGTATTAGGGATAATGGCATATGATCCTCCATATGTAACTAGTTTGTATTAGGGACAATGGCATATGATCCTCCATATGTAACTAGTTTATATTAGGGACAATGGCATATGATCCTCCATATGTAAATGGAGGATTAGGGTTAGGGTTAGGGATACAATGCATTGTACGTAATTAGTTTGTATTAGGGTTAGGGACAATACGAACATACGATCCTCCATGAATGCATTCAAGGAGGACATAGTTCATGAATGTATTAAATACATAGTCTCTAGGATGTACTATGGGTCCTAACCATTAAACATGTCTAATGGTCATCCTAAATACATACTCTATAGAATTCACTCCTCATCCAAAAAGAATGACATAATACTGATGTCATTGTCCCTAATACAAACTAGTTAGATATATTACTAGTTGTGTGTATTCTCAATAACACCCTGACCTTTAACCATAGAAACTCCGTATTTCATTTTTCTGTCTAACTAGTTGTGTGTGGCTTCTTCGATATAATCTTAGGGTGCTGCCATCCTAACTAAGAATGCTCACAACTCATTGGTAAAACTAGTTTAGTAACAACATAGGTTATAATCAACCATATGTAACTCTAACTATATAACATGGTTATCATATTGTGTGAGTTAACTTAATCACAAGTATGTATAATTATACTTATGTATGAACTAAGTACATATGCTCATATATAAGTAATTATATATGCATATATACAGGGAGGACTAAGTCAGTCGATAACCCCTATAGTTTTAGTCCACCATATAGGGGTTATAGATAGTTATACTTAGTTATCGATGGAGTTTATATAGTTCACTATATAGTGGACTAACTTATTGATAGTTAGTAACAATAATAATGAACATATATGTTCATGCATTGTTAATATAAACCTCCATCGATGTTATTATCCTGAATAAACCCTAGTTAATAGTTCACAGTATATCTAACCCTAGGATATCATCGTTAACCATAGGATAAACTCTAGGCTATGTTCATGAACGTAGGGTTCAAATAGTATAATATAAATAGTTAATTGGCGACTATAGATAATAGTTCACTCTAGGGTTAACCTGAACATAGTTCATATGATAGATATATAACCCATAAACTCTCCCTAATAGGGTTACTTGTGATTAAGTTAACCATATGTTAACCTTAGTATAATATTGGCATATGTCAAACTAGTTTAATCTTAGATTATATGTTGTTACCATATTTATGATCTAATAGTACTAGTTAATAGAATGAGACTACGATATTAGTTGGGATCTATTATATAACTACATATATAATAGCCTAATTATCCTCTATAATTAGTACTGTTATTCATAGTCTAGTTGTTTGTAATTACCATAGACTCTATGAACATGTCTTCTAGACAGTACTAGTATGAATAACTTATTTGGTAATTATAGTATAGTTTAAGTTATTAAAAGTCATACTCCTATGACTTAAGGATTAATTATACTCCTAGGGCATAATCCTATGGTTAATCTTTACTTATTAATCTGGTTAATAGAATATGGTATAAATACTTATAATTAGGTTAAACCTCCATAACTTAAGATATCTTATGGTTAAACTAGTTCATATGAGGCATAGTCCATCTAATTAGTTCTTCTGTCTAACTAGTTGTGTGTGGCTTCTTACATATAATCTTAGGGTGCTGCTATCCCAACTAAGAATACTCACAACTCTTTGGTAAAACTAGTTTAGTAACTACATAGGTTATAATCAACCATAGGTAACTCTAACTATGTAACATGGTTATCATATTGTGTGAGTTAACTTAATCACAAGTATGTATAATTATATTTATATATGAACTAAGTACATATGTTTATATATAAGTAACTATATGTGCATATATACAGGGAGGACTAAGTTAGTCCATAACCCCTATAGTTTTAGTCCACCATATAGGGGTTATGGATAGTTATACTTAGTTATCGATGGAGTTAACTATATAGTTCACTATATAGTGGACTAACTTATGGATAGTTAGTAACAATAATTATGAACATATATGTTTATGAATTGTTAATATAAACCTCCATCGTTAACTCCATCGATGTTCTCCTGAATAAACCCTAGTTAATAGTTCACAGTATATGTAACCTTAGGATATCATCATTAACCCTAGGATATGTTCATGAACATAGGGTGACCTAAATATGTTCAGGTAGTGTAGTATAAATAGTTAATTGGCAACTATAGTTAATAGTTCACTCTAGGGTTAACCTGAACATAGTTCATATGATAGATATATAACCCATAAACTCTCCCTAATAGGGTTACTTGTCATTAAGTTAACTATATGGTAACCCTAATATAATATTGGCATATGTCTAACTAGTTTGATCTTAGATTATAGGCTACCGTAGTTATGATCTAACAGTACTAGTTAATAGAATGAGACTATGACATTAGTTGGGATCTATTATATAACTACATATATAATAGCCTAATTATCCTCTATAATTAGTACTGTTATTCATAGTCTAATTGTTTGTAATTACTCTAGATTCTATGAACATGTCTTCTAGACAGTACTAGTATGAATAACTTATTTGGTAATTATAGTATAGTTTAAGTATTAGAAGTCATACTCCTATGACTTAAGGGTTTATTATACTCCTAGGACATAATCCTAGGGTTAATATTAACTTATTAATCTAGTTAATAGAATACGGTATAAATACTTATAATTAGGTTAAACCTCCATAACTTAAGATATCTTATGGTTAAACTAGTTCATATGAGGCATAGTCCATATAATTAGGGTTAACTAAATAATGTAGTCAACTATGGTAGTTGACTACATTATATGGTTAAAATGTAGTTATAGGTATTAATTCAGTAATACCTATGTATCATATTCATCTATTGACCATAAACTTAATGCATTATATGGTTGATTATAACATAACCCAATATACTATGTTAACTATATTGTGCATATAGTTATCCCCAAGTAACAAGTACGCATATATTTGAACTATGGAGGTTCCTCCCTGTATATATGCACAAGTAACAACGATGGACCACAACTCGTAACTAAGTATAACAATTCATGAACATATATGTAGTCAACTACCTCCATAGTTGAGCATTATACTCTTAGTTACTAATCATTTAGATGGAGAACATAGTTCCATTTAAACTATAGTAAACTATCTTATTAGGTTAACAATAATGATGGAGGCTTATCAACATAATATCTATATCTATCTAGGTTCATATGAACCAGGGAATACAATGTTCCTATACTATATATTCATGAATGCATTCATCTACCTCATGAATATATAGTATACATATGATACGTATATTATATCTATTATATAGACAATGGTATTCATGAACTTAGTTTGTAGAACATAGTTATCTACATGAATAAACTATGTTCCTAACCAAATTGCCAATTAACCCTAACTTATGAACTATAGTATAGTCATGTTTCATCTAGGACTATAGTCCTTCTAATATTGTATCATAATCAAATACAATCTAATTGTTTGTAATTACCCTAGACTCTATGAACATGTCTTCTAGACAGTACTAGTATGAATTTCTTATATAGTATAGTTTAAGTCATTAGAAATCATACTCCTATGACTTAAGGGTTTATTATACTCCTAGGACATAAACCTAGGGTTAATCTCGACTTATTAATCTGGTTAATAGAATATGGTATAAATACTTATAATTAGGTTAAACCTCCATAACTTAAGATATCTTATGGTTAAACTAGTTCATATGAGGCATAGTCCATATAATTAGGGTTAACTAAAGAATGTAGTCAACTATGGTAGTTGACTACATTATATGGTTAAAATGTAGTTATAGGTATTAATTCAATAATACCTATGTATCATATTCATCTATTGACCATAAAATTCATGGATTATATGGTTGATTATAACCTAACCCAATATACTATGTTAACTATATTGTGCATATAGTTATCCCCAAGTAACAAGTACGCATATATTTGGACTATGGAGGTTCCTCCCTGTATATATGCACAAGTAACAACGATGGACCATAACTCTGAACTAAGTATAACAATTCATGAACATATATGTAGTCAACTACCTCCATAGTTGAGCATTATACTCTTAGTTACTAATCATTTAGATGGAGAACATAGTTCCATTTAAACTATAGTAAACTATCTTATTAGGTTAACAATAACGATGGAGGCTTATCAATATAATATCTATATCTATCTAGGTTCATATGAACCAGGGAATACAATGTTCGTATACTATATATTCATGAAGGTGTGCCTTCATGAATATATAGTATACATATGATACGTATATTATATCTATCATATGGACAATGACATTCGTGAACTTAGTTTGTAGAACATAGTTATCTAGATGAATAAACTACGTTCCTAAATATTCCTAACCAAATTGCCAATTAACCCTAACTTATGAACTATAGTATAGTCATGTTTCATTTAGGACTATGTTCATCTAGATACCTTCTAGACTATGTTTGTATGAACTATCTAATTGTTTGTATTAGGATATCTCTACTTCTAGACAACTAGTTACATAGTTAGATACTCTATAGAATATAGTTTACATATAGTACACTATGTAACTAGTTTCCAAATTAATTTGAACTTAGATAGTTGCTGTAATAATCTAAGTTAGGATGTCTAAGATAACGAGAATATAATGTTAAGATCATATATGTCATTATCTACTCAAAACCACATATTATATGTCTAGGATAATATATGTCATATTTAGAAATGGAAACCACTGGTTATACTAGTTAATAGTTCTATAGTTAGTATCTATCCATTTCTAAACCCAAAACCACACATAACATAGTCCTATATTCTATCTATTGTAGTTTCTTTGTACCTAAACTAATAATGTAGAACTATTATACGTATCCATTTCTTGTCCTATATTAGTCCTAGGATTATAATGTTGGGGTTAATCCCTAACATATAGATAGAGACATATAATAATAGGATAACTATGTATCTCATTTCTAAACATCTATGTTAGGGTTAATCCCTAACAAATACAACTACATCCTATAGGGCATTATAATAGTTGTATTAGGTGGAATATAGGACTATGTTTAGGGTTAGAATACACACACGTAGGTAGTTACCCTAACTATCGACGGAATCTTAGTTGGGAATAATATTTTAGCATTGTTTATAACGAGAATGCAACCCTAACTATAGACGGAATATACGACTATTGTTTAGGGTTAATGCATGTAGGTTAGATTCTTAGATACGTATCTATCTAAGTATGGGAATAAACAATGTATTTACTATGGGAATAAACATAGTCCTAGTTTAACTAACTTAGATTAATCCTATGGAAATATACATTTTAGATTGGCAACTATAGATACGTAGATATGTATGTCTAGATTTTAATAGAGGCAATCTTGTATACATATAATAATCCATCTATGTCAACTATCATTGGTTAGAGTTTACGTATTTAACTTGTATAACTAGAATATACAAGTTATTGATGGAAAATTAATCCAAAAGTCTCCCTTGTCCTAAAGAGGATTAACCTAACTCTATGCCTCATAGAATACAATATAAATACCCATAGGGTATAACCCTATCCATCACGTCAAAAACTTTCTCGATAGCAGTGATCCACTCCTTAGCCTCCTCTGGCTCACCCTCACCCTTGAAGTAGGAGCCATCTTCTTGAAGCGTTCAGCCAACTAAGATTCCATCTATAGTCAGGGTAACTACCTATGTGTGTGTATTCTAACCCTAAACATAGTCCTATATTCCGCCTAATACAACTATTATAATGCCCTATAGGATGTAGTTGTATTTGTTAGGGATTAACCTTAACATAGATACTTAGAAATGGGATACATAGTTATCCTATTATTATATGTCTCTATCTATATGTTAAGGATTAACCCTAACATTATATTCTTAGGACTAATATAGGACAAGAAATGGATACGTATAATAGTTCTACATTATTAGTTTAGGTACAGGAAACTACTATAGACGGAATATAGGAATGTTTGGTTTTGGGTTTAGAAATTGATATATACTAACTATAGAACTATTAACTAGTATAACCAGTGGTTTCCATTTCTAAATATGACATATATGATCCTAGACATATAATGTGTGGTTTTGAGTAGATAATGACATATATGATCTTAACATTATATTCTCATTATCTTAGACATCCTAACTTAGATTATTAGAGAATATATGATCTTAACATTATATTCACATATACGATCCTTCACATATTGTTGCTACGCCATCCCTACCTACGGTTTATCCGGAATTGCCGTTGGTGCCAGCTTCTATAGTGGAGTCTCGTCGTGTGCGTCGTTCTGGTCGTATTATCATTGAGGTTCTCATTACTTGGCAAGGCTATCCACTGGAGGATGCTTCCTGGCTCAGTGAAGATGAGTTTTTGGCTCAATATCCTGGGTGGTCGCCTTGAGGTCAAGGCTAGCAGCGGAGCGTGGTGGAATGATGTGTTCCAGTATTAGTTCATTTCTTTATATTATTTGGTTTATTTATATTGTTGGCTTAGGGGAGTAGCCCAAGTTATTAAGTATTATGTAATAAGGCTTTCGGCCCAGTTTAGGGAATAGCCCAAGCCCACAACGTGGGAGAGTATGTAAGGGGCTTATGCCCTCTTTGGATGATTATGCAAGGGATTACCCTAATCTCATCTTCCTCCTGCTTAACCCCCGTCGTCCCTTCTCTGTCTGAGCCGCCGCCCAGCTTGCAGAGGAATTCCTCCCTCATCTCGTCTTCCCTTTCCCCTTCTTTTCCTGAATTAACTCTCCCCAAGTGCTGGGATACAACAAAACCATAATCCTTCTGTATGTGTTATACTAGTTGAAGAGGGTTAGGATTACGTTGTGTTACTACATGTAGTTAGATGGAAGAATTCTTACAACATGTAATAACTAATGAATTTATAATAAGTAAAGGATTACATTGTGTTACTATGTATTCACAACTATAGTACTTATTTTTAGACACTTAATGGTTTTAAGTACATGCTGACATGGTACCTTTATACTGATGTAGAGTCGTCTTGGTTATTACTATAGTATTGGGACAAAGCAAATTGATCGCATTGCATAATTTACCCTACACACAACCAAACTAAAATGGTTATTAGTAACAAAGAATTTTACTAACGAAGAATAAAATTCGAAGACAGTTGTGTGTGTATTCTTTCATTTACTTCCGTTCAATTAAATGGAAGAATCCGAGAAATACAGTTGTGTGTATTCTCTATACGATAGAAACTACATATTTAATTCTTCCTTCAAACTACATTATTTATTCTCCACAATAAACCCTAACCTAAAACCATAAAAACTAAGTACTTGATTCTTCCGTCTAAGTAATTGTGTGTATCCCTCCATATAATGCTAACCCTAAACCCTAAAAATTATTTATTTAATTGTTCTGTCAAAGTAGTTATGTGTATTCACCATACCAAAACCATGGAAACTGCATATTTGTTGCTTCCGTGTAACTAGTTGAGTGTATTTTTTCATCTAGATAGCTAGTTGTGTGTATTCTTTCGTCTAAATGTAAACCTAAAAACTAGAAACTACGTATTTTATTCTTCCATGCAACAAGGTGTGTGTTTTTATCCATACCAAACTGCAAGCATGAATTTTAAAGACTATGTATTTGATACTTCTGTCTAGCTAGTTGTGTGAATAATTAATTCCAAACCCTAACCTTAAGCCTAAGCCTAGAAAACTATGCATTTGAATATTTCTATTTAACTACTTATTTTTTTGTCTAACTGGTATGGAGAATACGTGCAACCCTAACCCATCTAACTTATTTGATTCTTCTGTTTAACTACTTTTGTTTATTCCTATAGTAAATCCTAGAGACTATGTATATGATTCTTCTGTTTAAGTAGATGCGTGAAGGTCTAAAGCTATCCCCAAACCGTAGAAACTACTTATCTAATTCTTCCATCAAACTAGTTATGAGCATTGTTCATACCAAAACCTAATGCTAAACCCCTAGAAGTTATGTATTTTGTTGTTCGTCTAACTAACTAGTTGTTTACGTATTTAATACTTTGGTCTAGCTAATTGTCAAACCCTAACCCTAAGCCTACTTATCTAATTCTTCCTTCAAACTAGTTGTGAGCATTTTTCATACCAAAACCCTACTAGGTTATAACCCTATGTTATAACCCTAAACTTGGGTTAACAGACATCCTAGGGTTTTTATTACATATAACTGTGAACTATTAACTATATACTATAGTTATACTACACTAGTATATGTAATCCTAGTATTCAGGACCCGAACTCATAATAAGGTTACAGTATATGTAGAGGCATAATCCATATCAGGCATAGTCTATATAATTAGGGTTAATCTATAATAATAGAGGCATAATTACAGTATTTATACCATATTTGCATAGATTATAATAAAAAGCCCGTATAAACTACATATATAATAGAATGAGACTCTCCCTAATATGTATACACATATTATATAGATTAACCCGATAAGAAGACATAGTATAACCCTAATATTATACTCCTATAACCCTTAAGTCATAGTCTCATAACTATTGTATTT